>PVHX01015969.1:0-27114 GCA_004024805.1 Geosciurus inauris
GGCGCGGTGGCTCACGCTTGTAATCCCAGCACTTAGGGAGGCTGAGACAGGAGGATCGCGAGTTCAAAGCCAGCCTCAGCAATGGCGAGGCACTAAGCAACTCAGTGAGACCCTGTCTCTACATAAAACACAAAATAGGGCTGGGGATGTGGCTCAGTGGACAAGTGCCCCTGAGTTCAGTCCCTGGTGCCAAAAAAAAGATTTTAAAAAAGGGGAGCTGGGAATGCAGCACAGAGATAGAGTACCTCTGGATTCAATCCTCAGTATAAAATATAACATTTTACCTTATTTTTCAAGATATTTGTCCATTTTCTCTAAATTGTCTAATTTATTGGTATAAATGTATTTATAATACTTCCTTATGATTTTTTTTTTAGTATTGGACATTGAACCCAGGGCCTCATGCATGCGAGGCAAGTGCTTTACCGCTGAGCTACAGTCCCAGCCCCTCACATATACTTTTAATATATGTAACATGTAGTTATGCCTCCTATGTCTATTAATATGAAGAATTACATTGATTGGCCTGGAGTCTTTTCTGGAAGACTGTGAGGAATTTGTATTTGTTTTTCTCTCAAATGTATGGTAGAATTCAATAGTAAAGCCATTCAGTCCTGGTGGTGTTCTTTGTGGAGTTTGTAACTACAAATCTAAATTCTTGAAGTTATATGACTATTAACACTTTTTTTTTTTTTTGGCTATTATTAGGGATTGAACCCGGGAGTGCTCTACCACTGAACTACATCCCCAGTCCTTTTTATTTTTGAGACAGAGTCAAAGTAGCAGAGGCTGGCCTACAAATTGTGATCCTCTTGCCTCCACCTCCCAAGTAGCTGGGATTACGGGTGTGCGCCACCACACCCGGCTTGCTTTATGTATTTGAAACCTGTTGTTTGGCATATAAACAAGTAGAGTTTCTTTTTTTTTCTTTTTTTTTTAGTACCAGGGATTGAACTCAGGGGCACTCGACCACTGAGCCACATCCCCAGCCCTATTTTGTGTTTTATGTAGAGACAGGGTCTCACTGAGTTGCTTAGTGCCTCGCCATTGCTGAGGCTGGCTTTGAACTCGTGATTCTCCTGTCTCAGCCTCCCTAAGTGCTGGGATTACAAGCGTGAGCCACCGTGCCCGGCTAACAAGTAGAGTTTCTATGGTCCTTTACTGAATTGGCCCTCTGAGCTTTATGAAATGATCCACTTTTCATTGCTAGTAAGTTTTGCTCTGAAATCTACTTTGTCTGATGTTAACACAGCCTTTCTTTCTGCTTTCTTTCTATTTATTTATTTATTTATTTATTTATTTATTTATTTATTTATTTATTTAGGTAGGTCCTGGGAATCAAACCCAGGACATTGCACGTGCTAGGCAAGTGTTCTAGACAGCCCTCCAGTTTTCTGAGCAGTACAATGGCTTATCGTTTTTCATGCTTACCTTCAACATGTTTGTGTCTATATTTCAAGTTGTTTTCTTGTAAGGAGCATTGAGGTAGGTGTGGTTTTATAACTCATTCTGTTTTGGGAGATATCTGGATAATTTTTGTTGAATGTAACTATTAATAAAGTTGTTTTTAAAATGTATCACCTTTCTTTTGACTTTAGTTTGTTCCAGCTCTTCTTGGTACCATTTTTCTTCTGTCTTAATTTTTAAATTGCAAATTTTTAATGATTCAATTAAATCTCTTTCACTGGTTTATTAGCTTTTCTTTTATTCTTGTGATTGCTTTAGGGTTTATTATCTACATCACATCCTTAACTTATTATAGATTACATCACCAATGCCATATCTTTAACTTATTGTATACTACATTCAAATAATTTTGTGTATGTGTGCTGGGGATAGAATCCAGGGCCTCAGGCCTCCTAGGCAAGTGCTCTTGCACCGAAAATCTCCCTCAGTTCAAGTATTATATCTCTTTATGTACAGGGTAAGAATCCTATAGCAGTTAAGATTCCATTTCTCCTTTCCTGTTTTTTTTTTCTATTGTCAAAAATTTTATTTCTAAATATAGCCTAACCCCTGTGATTAACTTTAGTACTTTTTCCTTTAAGTGGCAATTACTTTTAGAAGGAAATATTTTGCTTTTTACTTCTTTCTGTAGATTGGGTTTTCTATCTGGTATCTTCTTTGTCTCTGAAGGACTTCCTTTAACACTTCTTGTAGTAAAAGTTTCCTGGGAATGATTCCTTCAGCTTTTGTAAAAATGTCCTTGTTTTACCTTCACTTTTTTTTTTTTTTTGGTACCAGGGATTGAACTCAGGGGTACTCGACCACTGAGCCACATCCCCAGCCCTATTTTGTGTTTTATGTAGAGACAGGGTCTCACTGAATTGCTTAGCGCCTCGCAGTTGCTGAGGCTGGCTTTGAACCCGCGATTCTCCTGTCTCAGCCTCCCATAGTACTGGGATTACAAGCGTGAGCCACCACGCCCGGCTTACCTTCACTTTTGAAAGGCATTTTTGCTGGGTATAGAACTCAAGAGTTTTTTGTTTTGTTTTTTGTTTTTCCTATATTTTAAAGATGTTACTCCATTTTTTCATACCTGCATTATATCTGATGAGAAGCATGCTGTCACTTTGATCTTTGTTTCTCTATGTGTAATAAATATATTTTCCCCTATCCTTAATATTTTCTAGTAATCTCTGGCTTGAGCAACTTTTGAGTATTGTATGCTGTGGGGTAGTTTTCTTCATGCTCCTTGTGCTTGGATCCATTGGGCCTGTGGGAATCAGTTTCTATGAAATTTGGAAAATTTCCAGTCATTATTTTTTTAAACTTCTTCCCTACTCTCCTCTCATTTGAGAATTCCAATTTTGTACATATTAGACTAATAGAAATTGTCCAACAGTTTGATGCTGTTACTTTTTTCAGTCTTTTCCTCCTTGCATTTCATTTTTTAATAGTTCCTATGATTTGTCTTCTAGTTGATTAATCTTTTTTCTTTTTTGGTACTGGGGATTGAACTCAGGGACACTCGACCACTGAGCCACATCCCCAGCCCTATTTTGTGTTTTATGTAGAGACAGGGTCTCACTGAGTTGCTTAGCGCCTCACTGTTGCTGAGGCTGGCTTTGAACTCGCGATTCTCCTGTCTCAGCCTCCCTAAGTGCTGGGATTACTGGCTTGAGCCACCGCTTTTTTCTACATCTAATCAGTTCTAATCCCTTAATCCTATCCAGTGTGTTTTTCACTCAGACACTGGAGTTTACACTTACAGAAGTTTGATACAGGTTTTTTTTGTTGTTTTTTTTTAGTGGTGCTATTGTTCAAACCCAAAGCCCTTCACATGCTAGGTAAGAGTTCTATTACTGACAATCTATTACTGGTTTTTAAATTTTTCAATGCTGAAGCATTTCTCTACTTCCTTGAACACATAGAATATACTTATGAACTTCCATAAATATCCTTGCAAATTAATTGTATCACATGTCATTTCCATGTGTGTTTCTATTGATTTTCTGGGTTACATTTTTCTGCTTCTTTGTATGCCTAATTTTCAATTGAATGTGATGTTGAATTTCACCTTGTCAGGTGTTAGATGTTTTTGCAGTCTTATATTGAACTTTGGTCCTGAAACTCAGGTAAGTTATTCAGAAAGTTTGTTCTCTTCCCTTTATTTTTTAAATAGTGGGTATAGAACCCAGGGGTGCTTTACCCCAGAGTTACAACCCCCACTTCTGCCTGCTTTTGAAATTGTGAGATGGGGTCTTGCTAAGTTGCTGAGGCTGGCCTTGAACTTGGAATCCTCCTGACTCAGTCTCCTGAGTTGCTGGGATTATAGGCATGTACAATCCATGGGGCAGTTTGTTCCTGTTAAAGCTTTATTAGGTGAGATCAAATCAACTTTAATTGAGGACTAATTTTGTTCTGCTACTAATGCAATCTGTTTTTAAGTATTATGTCTGATGCTACATAAAGTATGAACCCTTTCCTTTGTGGCTGGTAGGAACACACACTAGCCCTAGCTAGTGTGTGATGTGGGTATGCTCCCTTTTTGGTGTTTTCTTTCCCTGCCTGCGTGTCACTTTACAAACATGTGCTGATCAATACTTGTCATATTGATAGGGAGAAAGTATGAGTATCTCCAACTCTCGGGTACTCTGCCTGGAAATATTTATGTGTGTTGACATTTCCAGATTTCAACTTTTTTCTTTCTTTCGTTTTATTTTATTTTTTGGTACTAGGGATTGAGCCCAGGGACACTTAACCACTGGGCCACATCCCCGGCCCTTTTTGTATTTTTCTTAGAGACAGGGTCTCCCTGAGTTGCTTAGGGCCTCACTAAATTGCTGAGGCTGGCTTTGAACTCATGATCCTCCTGCCTCAGCAACTCCAGGCGCTGGGATTACAGGCATGCATCACCACACCAGGCTCCAACTCCATCTTAACTTGAGGACATTCCTGGGTTCTACCTGGGTGCCTCCCTCCCACCACACTAAAGCCTCAGAAAAAAAATCTTTCCAGACAGTAAGTTGAATGAATTGCATGGCTTGCCTTATATGGTTCCCACCTTTGAGAGATCATTGTCCCAAAATGTCTGCTTTCCAATGTCTACAATCAATTATATCATATATCTCACCTAGATTTTTATTATTTATACTGGGAGGGTAAATGTAGATCCTTTTATTCCATCTCAACTAGAAGTTTACTTTAAAAAAAACATTATGATTATGAACCTGTTGGAAGGGGAAGATAAACTTTTCTGTGAATCTAATGAAAGCTTTTTACTATATTTTCCTTAAAAAGGAATGTTCCTGCAAATCTTTTTTTTTTTTTTTTTTGTGGTGGGGGGAGGGTTGGAGGGAGTACTGGGTATTGAACTCACGGGCACTTGACCACTGAGGCACATCTCCAGCCCTGTTTTGTATTTTATTTAGAGACAGGGTCTCACTGAGTTGCTTAGCGCCTCACTGTTGCTGAGGCTGGCTTTGAACTCATGATCCTCCTGCCTGGGCCTCCCGCGCTGCTGGGATTACAGGTGTGCACCACCACACCTGGCTCCTGCAAATCATTAATAGGTTCATCAGCTCCCATATTCAGTATGGAGCGGTGGGAACTCTTGGTTTATTTTTTCTTTGGAATTTTCTTCAGTTAATTCAAGAAATTAATTCTACCCTTATTTTTTTTCATTTTCATATTTAATCATTTTATTACTTTTAAAAAATTGCTTCCTTAATCATTGTGTTTATCCTTTAAAAACTTTCAATGTCATATGTTTAAGGCAGGCAAAAAAGCCTGGTCATGTGGTAACAACTGCATAGTCAGTCTATACTAATGGGACACTAGTCGTTTTTAAGCATAATTCTTGCCCATGCCTATTCTTTGCTTAAACCAGTTTTTAGCTTAGTAAACTTTTTTTTGGGGGGGGGGGGCACCGGAGATTGAACTCAAGGGCACTAGACTACTGAGCCACATCCCCAGCCCTATTTTGTGTTTTTTTTTTCTTTCTTTTTTTTTTTTTCAAAATTTTTTTTAGTTGTAGATGGACATAATGTCTTTATTTTATTGCTTTGTATGTGGTGCTGAGGATCGAACCCAGGGCCGCACGCATGCGAGGCAAGCGCTCTACCGCTGAGCCACAATCCCAGCCCCTATTTTGTGTTTTATGTAGAGACAGGGTCTCACTGAGTTGCTTAGCGCCTCGCCGTTGCTTAGGCTGGCTTTGAACTCGTGATTCTCCTGTCTCAGCCTCCCTAAGTACAGGTGTGTGCCACCTCACCCAGCTTGAGAAAACTTTTAATTAATTATTTTTGGAACAACTTGGGCATAAGAATCTACTTTTTTAGCTATACATTTAACGTACTCTCTCTCTCTTTCCACACACACACACACACACACACGAATTAAAACATTGACAAACCTTGCTAAAACAGATTTCACAATAGGAAAGAGTATGACATAATTCAACATAAGAATGAACTCAACTCAAGTATTACTCTTTTTTTTTTTTTAAATATTTATTTTTTTAGTTGTAGGTGGACAGAATATCTTTATTTTATTTTTATGTGGTGCTGAGGATCGAACCCAGTGCCTTATGCGTGCTAGGCGAACACGCTACCACTGCGCCACAACCCCAGCCCCTCAAGTATTACTCTTAAAGAATAATGAAGAGGTATTAAATTTTAAATAAGCTTTGGAGAAGCATAGAGTTCCATAATTTTGGAAATTTTTCTTGCAATAGCCTCTCTCCAACAAATCTATAAACAATAAAATTCACCTTTTTTTTCCTAGGAAGTTATACTCTCAGGTATGTATGTTCCAAATTTCCTTCTTTAACTTACCTTTATGCTACCTAGTAAGAACTACAAAATGCTGATAGTCTTAAATATAGAAACTCCATAATAGAACAAAAGAGGCACAAAAAGAGATGCACAAAGATGTTCACTGCAGCATAATTTATAATAATGAAAAATCAAGCTGCACAATGTTTCCTAAGTTATCATTTGTGAACTCAATGGAATATTATGCACAAAGCCTAGAGGACAGCAGGAAACAGCATACTATAGGATTCATGATTATTGGTGATATTTTAAAAATCCTGAATGTCATAATAAACTCTTTCAACAATGGAAAGTGGAAAAAAGGAACACCCTAGAGTTGAAACAGGGTATGAAGACTAGAGCAGAACTTTTTTCTTCTTTTGCTGTTTAAAGGAAATTAACAATAAGAGGAGAAAAGGAAATGCCCTCACTGACCTTCCCTCCTGTCTTTCCTGCTGTTAATTCCCTGACACTGAACTCTAGCCAAAATTTTAGAAGCAGCCTATACATAAATGGAATTAATGTGCAGGTCTCCTTTAAGAAGGGGTGGGAAGTCTATGGATGGAAAAATGTCAAGTAGAAGCCAATGAAAGATTCATTTGGCAAAAATAATCTCAAATGTCTTCGAAAAGAATGACCTAAAAATTATTGCCTATCCAAAAAATTCCTAAGGAAGATGAGAGACTTTCCAACCCAACGTGTAGGTACACAATATGAATCTCAATAAATGTCTGAAGCAAATGTAGTAACAATGTATTGTGGGACTTATATCTAAAAATCTAACAAAAAGGGGCACAAAGAATAGGAGGGAGGAATTGGAGATGTAAGGTTCTTATATCAGAAATGATATGGTAAAATATATTGAAGGTAAACCATAATAAGATGTATGTTGTAATCCCTGGGGAATTGTGTAACATTTTTTAAATGGAGTGTAATTTATAAGCCAATAGTATAAATAAAATGGAATCATAAAAAAATTAATCAAAAGAAAGGAGAAAAAATGAGAAAAATAAGAGATGTGACAAACTAAAAGACAAAGCAAGAAACAAATAAAATGGGGTCAAGAACTGTGAAACAAAAAAAGAATCGTGAAGTTTCCAAAGTTTCCCCTACGTGCAAGCAAAAATGCTGACCGATCACACAGTGTCACAGAGGCTGGTAGAAACGTGACATTTGAATCAGAGAAGGATGGTTTATGATATCAAGGGTAGTATCCAAGCATCAGAATTTTTGAACCAGTTCCCCAAATCCCTGTTCCTGTAGCCCATAAAGAAAGATACAGGACACTGACACATGTAAGTTGTGTTATAAAAGTAGGGGAAACCACATTTTTTGATGAGTTGTAAGTCTGCCTGCACCTTGCTCTGGAGGAAGATACTATCTCTTTCTTCCAAAGCTGCTTGTCAAATAAAAGTTCTTGAAAAGATAGTCTGGAATGAAGAGGAGTTAGTGCCTTGCTTGCAAGACAAACAGAAATGCAAGAAACTTATGAAGAATTATGTCCACCAGATGGCAGATTTAAACCAACCATAATAATTATACTAAAAGTAAATAATTTAAATACCTCAATTAAAAGGAAGAGACTGGTGGGGGGGGGAGAATAGAAGTACTTTGGATTAGACAAAGGGGAATGAGGGATGAGGGGGATGGGAATAGAAAGACAGAATAAATTGGACATAACTTTCCTATGTTCATGTATGAATACACGACCAGTGTAACTCCACATCACATACAACCAAAAGAATGAGAAGTTATATTCCATGCGTGTATAATATGTCAAAGTACATCTACTGTCATGCATATCTAAAAAGAACAAATAAAAACTTAATTAAAATCTGTCAAAAAAAAAGGGCAGAGACTGTCAGTATGGACACAAACCATACACCCTCTCTGATAGATCTATTTTGGTCAGTAAGAAAGAGAATAAGTAAACAAGATTAGTAAAGATATAGGAGAGCTGAACAACCAATTTGGCCTACTGACATTTGTAGAATTGTTCTCCCAACAACAGAACACACATTTTTTGTTGTTGTTGTTGTTTTACTTTTTTGGGGGTGGTACTGGGAGATTCAACCCAGGAGTATATCCCCAACCCTTTTTTATTTTATTTTTATTTTTTAATGGCAATACCATTTTAGCCATTTTATCTATTTTTTATTTTTTAATATTTTTTTTTAGTTGTAGATGAACACAATATCTTTATTTATTTTATGTGGTGCTGAGGATCGAACCCAGTGCCTCAAACATGCGAGGCAAGCACTCAACTGCTAAGCCACAACCCCAGCCCCCCCTTTTTTTTTTTTGAGACAGGTTCTCACTAATTTAAATTTTTCTTTTTTCTTTTTTTTTGGTACTGGGGATTGAACTCAGGGATATTCAACCACTGAGCCACATCCCCAGCCCCATTTTGTGTTTTATGTAGAGACAGGGTCTCACTGAGTTGCTTAGTGCCTCACTGTTGCTGAGGCTGGCTTTGAACTTGCGATTCTCCTGTCTCAGCCTCCCTAAGTGCTGGGATTACAGGCTTGAGCCACCGCGCCCAGCTACTAATTTAAATTTTTAAAAAAGGAGAGCTTCTATTGTATAGAAGTTATTTATTTATTTATTTTTTACTGTACTTCAGACTAAAGTTTGCTTTTATTTATTTATTTTTATTTTGTGGTACTAGGGATGAAACCCAGGTACTTGTGCATGCTGGGCAAATGCTCTGCCACTGAGATACATCCTCAACCCCACAGTATATTTTTTTATGTCACTTATTCTTTAGCTTCGCATTATTTTCTCTGTAATATTGTGTAATATAGTACTCCAATAAGCAAGTTTGTAAATTACTTACAAATAATAAAATTTTCTAATTTAGGGGGGAAATTGTGGAAATGTTCCACCAAAGAAAACTTGATGCTATGAGCTTCACAGGTGAAACAGACCAAATAATTAAGAAAAAAGTGGTATAAACTCTCTATATAAAATGTTTCAGAAAACAGAATATGAGGGAACACTTTCAAACTTTTATAAGACTATTATCCTAATACTAAACTAATACTAAAACTAGATAACCTAATACTAACCTAATACTAAAACTAGACAAAAACATTACCAGAAAACCACAGACCAATATCCCTCATGAACACAGACACAGTTCTTTAAAAAAAGTGAGGAAACAATTCAGCAGTATATAAAATGGATAATAAACCACAATCAAGTGGTGTTTATTCTAGAAATGCAAGGTTAACTCAAGACTGAAAACCAGTTAATATAACTTAGCTTATTAATGACTAAATAAATATCATATGAATGCAAGATTAACTCAAGACTGAAAACCAGTTAATATAATTTAGCTTATTAATGACTAAATCATCTCAATAGATGCAGAAAAAAAGAGTGGCAAAATTCAACAGACTTTTATGATAAAAAACTCTAAACAAATCAGGATAGAAGAGAGCTTCCTCAACCTGATAAAGGGATATCTATAAAATACCTACAACTATATCATACTTAATTGGTATGATTTTTCCCTAAAACCAGGAAGACAACAAGATGTCTGTTCCCAACATTCATACTAGAGTGCTCCTAGCTTTGCAATAAGGCAAGAAAAAGGCAAAAGGCTAAGTCTTGGAGGAAGAAATAGAACTATTTGCATATATTATCATTTATGTAGAAAATCCCAAGCAGGTATAGACATTATGGAAAACAGCATGGAGATTCCTCACGAAACTAAAGAGAACTACCATACATGATTAAGCAATCCCTTTAATGGTTATATCTTAAAAGAAATGAAATTAGCACTTTGTAGAAGATACCTACAATTTCATGTTCATTGTAGCCAAAATATAAAAATATCCAAAGATGTTTCAACCAAGATAAAAAACAACAAAGATAAAAAAATCACAATGTGTTTATACATATATAGGTATATATATATGAATATTTTTCAGCCTTAAAAAGGAGGTTCTGTGGGACTGGGTTATCTCTCAATGGTAAAACACTTGCCTAGAATGTACAAGGCCCTGGGTTCAATTTCCAGTGCTGCAAAGTGAAAACAATGGAGATGTACCTATTTGCAATAACATGGATGAACCTAGAGGATATTATACTAAGTGAAGTAAGCCAGAGAGAAAAATATTGTATGAGCTCACTCAGTGGTAAAGCACTTGCCAGAGTACAAAAGTGGTTATCAGAGGCAGGGAGAAGAAAAAAATTGGGAGTAGGTAGAAGGGTACAAATTTGCAGTAAGATAAATAAATCTAAAGATTTAATGTATAGTATTAGGAGTACAGTTAATAATGTATTAAATCCTAAAAATTTACTAAGGGAAATTTTGAATATAATTACCATACACACACCAAAAGAAAAAAAAAGGTAACTACAAAAGGTGATAGGTAGGTTGACTGTAGTAATAATTTCACTAAATATGTATAGCAAAACAATATATTGTACACTCTAAATATATACAACCAAATAAAAAAGAAAATTCCAAGCAATCTATAAAAAAGCCACTAGAATAAATAACTGAGTTTAGTAAGGTCACAGGATTCAAGGTCAACTTACAAAACTCAGTTGTCGGGGCTGAGGCTATGGCTTAGCGGTTGAGCGCTTGCCTCGCATACGTGAGGCACTGGGTTCGATCCTCAGCACCACATAAAATAAATAAAGATATTGTGTCCATCTACAACAAAACAATTAAAAAAAACAAAACTCAGTTGTCTTTATGAATATTAGATGTAAACAACTGGAAATCAAAATTAGAAAAACAGCACCAATTACAGTAGCCTCAAAAATATGAAATACTGGCTAGGTGCGTGGTGGTATACACTTGTAACCCCAGCAAATCAGGATACTAAATTTGGAGGATGACAAGTTCAAGGCCAGCTTGGGCAACTTAGTGAGACCCTATCTTTAAAAAAAAGCTGGAGATGTAGTTCAATGACAAATGCCCCCGTTTAATCCCTAGTACTGGAAAAAAGAAAAAAAAATATGAAATACTTAGGAAGGGATAAAATGTGTGTAAGAATTATGGGCTAAAAACTATAAAAACTGATAAGAGAAATAAAAAGAAAACGTAAATAAGGGAAAAGATACACTATGTTCATCAATGGAAGGGAATACCGTGGAGATGTTTGTTCTTATCAGAATCATCTATAGTTTATATCAACCAAAATCCTAGTATGTAAATTTTACAGCAGTTTATGCATAATTGTCCCAAACTATAAACAGCTCAAATGTCTACTAACTAGTTAACGGATAAACAAATGGTAGTGTATATATATAGAATGAACTAGTAATTAACAATAACAAAATGGACCAAACTACTGATAAATATAACATGAATGAATCTCAGAAATATTAAGGAAGCTAGCCGGGTACGGTGGCGCAAGCCTGTAATTCCAGCACTGGCCACCAGTGCGATAGATCTTGTAAGAAGTCCTAGTTCTTACTCAGACCTGATCCAAAGGAGATGTGGGAGAGACCCGGGTTCCTGACAGGAACAGTGGCTCATCCCTGTATCCCAGTGGCTCAGGAGGCTAAGGCCATTTCCAGACCAGCCTCAGCAACTTAGCAAGACCTGACTCAAAATAAAAAGTAAAAAGGGCCGGGCACGGTGGTGCACACCTGTAATTCCAGCACTCTGGGAGGCTGAGACAGGAGACTCGTGAGTTCAAAGCCAGTCTCAGCAATGGCGAGGTGCTAAGCAACTCAGTGAGATCCTGTCTCTACATAAAACACAAAATAGGGCTGGGGATATGGCTCAGTGGTTGAGTACTCCTAAGTTCAATCCCTGGTACCAAAAAAAAAAAAGAAAGAGAAAAAGAAATATTAAGGAAGCTAGACACAAAAGGTTACATATTTGTATCACAATGTGAAAAATGTAACTGTAGGGTCAAAAATCAGATCAATATTTTCCAGGAGTAAGGGCTAAGTAAAGTTGGTTGAGTACAAAAATGTCTAAGGTAATATTTTGGATCATAGAAATACTGTATATTTTGATTGGGGTAGTGGCATGTGATTATGTATACATTTCAAATATCATAAAAATATACACGTAAAAAGCATGTTTTTTTTTGGTACCAGGGATTGAACTTAGAGGCACTCAACCACCGAGCCACATCCCAGCCCTATTTTATGTTTTATTTAGAGACAAGGTCTCACTGAGTTGCTTAGCGCCTTGCTGTTGCTGAGGCTGGCTTTGAACTTGTGATCCTCCTGCCTCAGCCTTCAGAGCCACTAGGATTACAGGCATGTGTCATGGCACCTGGCTAAAAAAGCATGAATTTTCATACCTGTAAATTGTACTTCAATAAACTTGATAAAAAACACACACACACACACACACACAAAACCCCTGAAGCTGGGCATGGTGGCGCATGCCTGTAATCCCAGCAGCTTGGGATTACAGGCACTAAGCAACTCAGTGAGACCTTGTCTGTAAATAAAACAAAACAGGGCTGGGGATGTGGCTCAATGATCAAGTACCACTGAGTTCAATCCCTGGTACCAAAAACAAAAAACAAAAACTGCTTCTCAATATTGTTATCCTTCTTGCTCTGTGTGGAATAGAAGCTTGAGTTTACTTTTTCCTACAAATATTCCTAGACAAATCCTTTAAACTATAAATTATTATTTATTAACTAACATATACTTCTTGAATTTGAGGCCTGCTAAATACTTTATTTGTATTATCTCATTAAATTATCTCAACAACTTTATAAAACTGAGGTTGAGAGGTATGAATGATTATAAACTGGGATTTAAACCCAGGTATGTTGTATACCGAATGTCATCTTTCTATTTTGTATTGTGTCCCCAAATCTCCACAGACCGACCAAATTTTATATTTTTCACTGTGCCTACCATATTGTAAGGCCCACCAAAAGCCAACGCTGATGAAAAATAATAAATACCCTCCCAAACTGAGTCCCTTCTATCAAGTATAGGATCTAAAGAAGGCTACTTTTCTGGAGAAAATACCACATTTCTCCTCCCACTGCTACTGCCCATCTTTATCTATGGTTTAGCAATGTAATTCATCAGAAAGGGACATTCATTTGTTTATTCTCCTCAGTTCCTCTGCAATTTCCTCTGCCTAGCAAAACATCTCTGACTCAGGATGGCCTCAAAGATAAGACAAATCTGTTGATACTTCAGAAATAACAGTTTCTATGGACATGGAATGAAGACTCAAGATCATCTTTCCCAGAATTATTTTCTTGCTGTCTTTTCTTTTTCATGGTGCTAGGGATCAAATTCAGGGCCTCATGCTTAGCAAATGCTCTACCACTGAGCTATGCCCCCAGCCCTCCAGAATTATTGTCTTAACTGGGGAAGGGAGTAATGTTCACTGTTTTACAGAGTAAAATCAGATACATTATTTCTTTTTTCCAGATACATTACTTCTTATTTGGATTCCCCCACATAGCCCAAGATTATCACTTCAATTGTCTACTTTTTCAAAACATTTAACAATTGTTCATGGAACATCTGATACCCTTGTAGAACTAAGAGGTATTGAAGATAGGGGCCCTTGGTCTGACATTATTATGAGTTACATCCTTTAGTCTGCAAATAATAAGAAATGTAACTACAGTTGGTTTAAGCAATGCGGGAGAAAGTTATTATTTTATATAAGTTGGGTTTGTTGGGCATAGTGGCCCACACCTATAATCCCCTGAGGCAGGAGGATTGCCAGTTCAAGATCAGCCTCAATAATTTAGAAAGCCCCTATCTTAAAATAAAAAGGGTTGGGGAGTGTGTCTCAGTGGTAGAGACCCCCTGAGTTTGATCCCAAGTACCTACTCCTGTCCCCACCCCCACAAAGGTCAACTAACCACTACCACAGATCAGAACATCTCCCTCCCCCACCCCCAAGGACTGGGCATTGAAGGCAGGGCCTTGCATATGCTAGGTAAGACCTGTACCACTGCCTTGTATGTCCAGTCCTGATCAGAATATCTTTTTCAAAGTACCACTACTAGGAAACAATCTGAAACACCCATGTGATCCTCAAAAATCAAATGAAAATTGAATTAGAAGTTTAAGAATGATCTCATTTTAAACACACAGTCCTCTCCCTTCCCAGGTCTGGACAATATCATATGGAGGGATTTTCCCTTTTATAGTGGGGGAGGGGTGGGATAAGGTGGAGAGGAGGTAGGGGAGGACCACAAGGGACTGATGGCAGTTAGTTTCCCTAGCTTTTTGAGATGCTCCCTAGGAAGCCCACTCCAGTCTTGCCTCATGGGAAACATTGCAGATAATGGTACTACTAGACTGACCCAGAAACAAAAAGAAGGCAAAGGTCATAGTGAACAGCAAATGGATCTTGGTGGTGCCTGTGTAACTAACTGACAGCTGTGGGGCCCAATCAGAAATACCAGCCAACTTCATAGTCACACCTGCAAAGCTGAGCTGGTTGCTTTCAGAAACATGGTAGAAAATTCACTTTAGCTTGGGCCCCTAGACAGCTACTTTCCATGTTTAGTTTCAGAGCCCACAGCAGTGGGCCCACTGAGGCAGGCACAACTGTAGAGGATAGACCTGCTTGATTTAGGAAGTCCAGCAGTAGCTCCATTCAGTGAGAATGCTCACCCAATGATCACATCCAGGAGGGTCAGGGACTCCCACCTTTGTACATTTCAGAGAAGCACAAAGGATGACTCATTCAACTAAGTCAAAATATTACCCCATGGCTCCACCCAGGCATAGGGGCAGTTCTCAATTGTGCATTTCTAAGAACATAGCCTCTGGATCCACCTCCTCTCCAATTCCTTACCAATTCTGCTTAACCTCCGTGGCTAGCCTTGTAGCCCTGCCAAACTGCAAATTCCAAATACTGGAATTGTCCAGCCAGGGTACAATCTATGACCAACTTAAAGTGGTCACTATCCAGCTAGTACCCTGATAGCAGAGCCCAGTTAGTGGTCATAAAAGGCAACTGAAGCCCAGCCAGCAGCCCCACCTGACATCAATACAAAGGTAGTAGCTTAGGGAACTAGAGAACTCACAATATGTTCTGCTTGCCCAGGATCACCACTAACTGGCTCTTCCAGAACCACAGGCTAGACTAAATAGTGAAGGTCCATCCCTGCCAAAGAACAACTGTCCAGCCCAGAAGAGGTGGGCTGCCTTCTCATATATGCAGACAACAGAGCAAGGACATAAGGATTACAAAAGATTCAGAAAGTCATGACATCTCCAAAAGAAATTAGTAACTAATGAAGCTCCAATAATGGACCCTAAGAATGGAGACCTATGAAATGACTAACAAAGAATTCAGAAAAGTTCTCCTAATTCAGTGAATCAGGAGCAAGGCAAGAATGTTCACTCTCACCACTCCTATTTAATATAGCACTTAAAATTCTAGCCAGAGCAATTAGGCAAGAGAAGGAAATAACAAGGATACAAAAAGGAAAAGAAGAAGTCAAAATATCACTGTTTGTGGATATATGATCCTATTCTTAGAAGACACAAAGAGCTCCACAAGACTTCTGGAGCTAATAAACAAATTCAGCACACTAGCAGGATACAAAATCAACATACAAAAATTAATAGCTTTCCTATACACCAATAATGAATTTGCTGAAAAAGAAATCAGGAAAGCAACTGCCTTTACAATAGCCTCAAAAACAAAACATAAAACCCAGGAGTAAACCTAACCAAGGAAGTGAAAGACCTCTACAATGAAAACTATATGAAACTGAAGATACCAGAAGATGGTGAGAACTCCCATGTTCATGGATAGGCAAAACTAATATTATTCAAATGGCACATTGCCAAAAGTAATCTATGGATTCAATGCAATTCCCATCAAAATGCCAATGCCATTCTTCACAGAATTGGGGAAAAGCCCTAAAATTCATTTGGAAGAATAAAAGACCCAGAATAGCCAAAATGATTCAAAACAAAAAAGCAATATTGGAGGCATCACTATACCCAACTTCAAAATATACTACCAAGCTATAGTAATGCAAACTGCTTAGTACTGTCATAGAAAAGGATACATAGACCAGTGAATAGAAGACACAGAAACAAACACACATACTTATAGTCAACTGATCCTTGGTAAAGGTGTCAGAAACATACACTGGAGAAAAGAGCCCTTTTAACAAATAATGCTGAAAAACTCGATATCCATATGTAGAAGAATGAAACTAGATCATTCTCTCTCTCCAGGTGTGGTGGTGTGCTCTTGTAATTCCAGCAACTTGAGAGGCTGAGGCAGGAGGATCCCAAGTTTGAGGCCAGCCTCAGCAACTTGGTGAGGCCCTAAGCAACTTAGCAAGACCCTATCTCAAAATATAAAACACAAGGGCTGGGGCTGTAGCTCAGTGGTAGAGCGCTTGCCTAGCATGTGTGAAGCACTGGGTTCGATCCTCAGCACCACATACAAACAATAAATGAATAAAATAAAGATCCATCAACAACTAAAAAAAAAAAATTTTTAAAAAAATATAAAACACAGTGTTGGGAATGTGGCTCAGTGGCTGTGTACCTCTGGGTTCAATTCCCAGTACCAAAACAAACAAAAACCCCATATTCAAATAATAATAAATGCTGGAGAGGATATGTGGAGGAAAAGGAACATTTTTATACCATTGGTGGGACTTTAAATTAGTACCACTGTGGAAATCAGTATAGAGGTTCTTCAAAAGACTCAAAGACTTACCATTCCTCGGTATTTAAAGAATTAAAGTCAGCATACTATAATGATACATGCATACCCATGTTTACAGCAGCATAATTCACAACAGGCAAATTCTGGAACAAAACTAGGTGTCCACTGACAGATAAATAAAGAAAATGTGGTATACATACAAAATGGAGTTTTATTCAGTCATAAAGAATAATGAAATTATGTCACTTGTAGGAAATAGATGGAACTTGAGAGCATTATGTTAAGAGGAAAGCATCAATAGGAGATTTGATCAAGCAGAAGAATCAGTGAGCTGGAAGAGAGAAATTTGAAATTATCCAGTCAGAGGAGGAAAAATATAAAAAAAGAAAAATACCAAAGGATTTATAGGAATTTTGGGACACCATCAATAAATTAAAGTTGAGTAAAAGGTGTCTTAGAAAGAAGAAAATGAAAAAAGACTAGAGATCTTATTTAAAGAAATAATGGCCGAAAAATTCCCTAATCTGAGGCTAGATACCAACATCCAGATATAGGAAGCACTGAGTCCTCCAATTTCAACCCAATGAGAAGTTCACTATGACACATAATAATCAAACTACCAAAATTAATCATAGGGAGCTGGGTATGGTGGCACACGCCTGTAATCCCAGCACTTTGGGAGGCTGAGACAGGAGAATTGTGAGTTCAAAGCCAGCCTCAGCAATGGCGAGGGGCTAAGCAACTCAGTGAGACCCTGTCTCTACATAAAATACAAAATAGGGATGGGGATGTGGCTCAGTGGTCGAGTGCCCCTGAGTTCAATGCCCAGTACCAATCAATCAATCAATCAATCACAGGGACTAGGAGAATAGCTCAGTGGTAGAACACGTTTAGCATGTGCAAAGCCCTGGGTTTAATCTGCACTATGTGTTTCTGTTTCTGAGAGCAGCAACAGAAAAGAAACATTACAAAGGAGTGTCAATACAACTAACAGCACATTCCTGAACAGAAATCCTGCAAGCCAGGGAAAGTGTGGGAGGATACATTCAAAGTGTTAAAGAATAGCCAACCAAGAATACTTTGTCTTTTAGACATAAAGGAGAAGTAAAACTTCTAAATAAGTTAAAGAAGTTCATCACCACTAGACCTTCTTATAGGAATGGCTAAAGGGAGTTTTTTTTTTGTTTTTTGTTTTTTTTTTTAATGTTGAAACAAAAAGTCAATAACAACATTTTATGGTTTGGACCTGGAATGCCTCCCAAAGGCTCATGGGTTGAATGCTTGGTCCTCAACAGTGTTCATAGGTGGGGTCCCTGGGAAGCAACTGAATCACGAAGGCTCTGACTTCATCAGTGAATTACTCTACTGATAGCTTAACTACTGGGAGGAAGCAGAACTACTGGCATGGTTGGAGGAAAAAGGTTACCAAGGCATACCCCAGAAGGTATTTCTTATCCCTGGTCCCTTCCTTTCTCTGTTTCCTGCTGCCATGAGCTTCTAGCAGTTTTCCTCAGTCATTCCCTTATGCCATGATGTTCTGCCTCACTTCAGGTCCAAAGCAATGTAGCTAGCCGACCATGGATTGAGCCAAAATAAAATCATGAGCCAAAATAAAGCTTTCCTCTTCTGTTTTTCTCAAGCATTTGTCACAGTGACAAAAAGCTGACTAACACAAACATGAAACACATGGAAGCACAAAAATCAAAGGTGTAAGTAAAACAGAAGCACATTTGGAATACTGTAAGACAGATAAAGATAGTATGTAAGGCAATTTTATTCCTAGTGAAAGGCTTAGAAGACAAAACTATTAAGAACAACCATAGCCAGGCACAGTGGTGCATGCTTGTAATCCCAGTGGCTTGGGAGGCTGAGGCAGGAGGATTACAAGTTTAAAGCCAGCCTTAGCAATTTAGTGAGGCCCTAAGCAACTCAGTGAGACCTTGTCTCTAATATGGCTCAGTGGTTAAGCACACCTGGGTTCAATCCCCGGTATTAAAAACAAAAACAAAAACCTGCAGCTAAAATAAATTGTCAAAGGATATATATATATTTTTTAAAATATTTTTTTAGTTATAGATGGACACAATGTCTTTATTTTACTGCTTTGTATATGATGCTGAGGATCGAACCCAGGGCCTCACGCATGCGAGGCAAGCGCTCTACTGCTGAGCTACAATCCCAGCCCCAGGATATATATTATAAAATGATATAAATTCTAAAATTAAAAAAATAAAAGTGGGGGAGATGAAAGTGTAGAGTTATATGCAATCAAAGTTAAATTGTCATCACCCTGAAATAGGCTATTATAAGATCTTCTATATAAGCTACACAGTAACCACAAAGAAAAAATCTTCAGAAGCACAAAACAAAAATAGAAAGGGCTGGGGGTGAAAGTAAAAACTACACAAAACCATCAAACCACAAAGGAAGACAATGAGAGGAAGAAACAAAGTGTCTACAAAACAACCAGACAAGCCAAGCATGGTGGTGCATGCCTGTAATCCCAGCAACTCCAGAGGCAGAGTCAGGAGTGTTACACATTTGAAGCCAGTCTAGCAATCCCTCCAGCCACCCTCCGCCGTCCATATTCGAGATTGAATCTAAGTGCAGTTTACTAAGTTACGTACCCAATCAGTCCTTTTTATTTTTTATTTTGAGACAGGGTCTCATTAGGTTGCTGAGGGTCTTGCTAAATTACTGAGGCTGGCCTCAAACTTGCAATCCTCCTGCATCAGCCTCCAGAGTCATTGGGATTACAAGCATGCAAGCTCAGCAACTGAACGAGACCCTGTCTCAAAATAAAAAGATCTAGGTAATGTAGCTCAGTGTTAGAGTGCCACTGGGTTCTAAGGAAGGGACAGAGGGAAGGAAGAAGGAACTATACAATTTTCAAGAACATGTACAGAACTGGAGAACATTATATGCTAAGTTAAATAAACCAGGTACAGAAAGACAAATACTGCAAGTATTCCAATTTACACGTGGAAACTAAAACAACTGAATTTACAAAAGCAGAGAGTAGGTGGTTACAGAAGGTAGGGGGTAAAAAGAATGGGAAGACTATGATCAAAAGATAATCTCAGAAAGAAAGTTTTTTACATCTATCATACAACATTATGAATATAGTTAACAAGTCTCTTGCACATTTCAAATTTGCTTAGAGCAAATTTCGAATGTCTTCATCATAAAAATAAGTATTTGAAGACATTCCTAGTAGTACATACTTATAATTCCAGCAATTTGGGAGGCTGAGGTAGGAGGATCACAGGTTCAAAGGCCACTCTCAGCAATGAAGTGAGACTCTCAGCAACTTAGCAAGATCCTGTCTCAAAATCCAACACAAAAAGTAAAAAGGATTGGGGATGTAGCTCAGTGGTAGAGGACCCTGGGTTCAATCCTCAGGAAAGGAAGGAAGGAAGGAAAGAAGGAAGAAAGAAAGGAAGGAAGGAAGTATTTGAGATGACAGATGTTAATTGGCTTGGTTTAAATCATCCCACATTGTATTCATAAGTGGTAACATCACTTTGTACTCCATAAATACATATAATTATAGTCAACTTGTAATAAAATAAGCAAACAAAAAAGGTAAAGAATCCATGTTAACCAAAAGCATAGGCAACAATAGTAAACATAGATTAAAAAGAATGTCAAAATTTAAAACTGCAAGGCCGGGCACGGTGGTGCCATATCCTGCAACCCCAGTGGCTTAGGAGGCTGAGACATGAGGATTGCGAGTTCAAAGCCAAGCCGGGCACGGTGGCTCACGTCTGTAATTCCAGCACTTTGGGTTGCTGAGACAGGAGAATTGCAAGTTCAAAGCCAGCCTCAGCCTTAGTGAGGAGCCAAGCAACTCAGTGAGACCCTGTCTCTACATAAAACACAAAATAGGGCTGGGGATGTGGCTCAGTGGTCAAGTACCCCTGAGTTCAATCCCCAGTACAGAAAAAAAAAAAAAAAAAAGCCAGCTTCAGCAACAGCAAGATGCTAAGCAACTGAGTGAGACCCTGTCACTACATAAAACGCAAAAGGGGGCTGGGGATGTGGCTCAATGGTTGAATGCCCCCGAGATCAATTCCCAGTACCCCTGCCCCCCAAATTCAAAACTCTTCAGGTGCTGGCTGTAGCTGTAGCTCAGTGATAGAGGGTTTGCCTAGCATGTGCAAGACCCTGGGTTCAATCCCCAGCCCTGCAAAATAAATTTTAAAAGCTGTGCATCGCAAGGGATATGACTCAGTGGTAGAGTGCTTGCCTAGTATGCATGAGGTCCTGGGTTCAAACCCCAACACTACAAACAAAACAAAATTGTGCATCAAAACAATTGATCAAGGGGCTGGGGTTGTGGCTCAGTGGTAGAGCGCTTGCCTAGCACGTGCAAGGCACTGGGTTCGATTCTCAGCACCACATATAAATAAATGAATAAAATAAAGGTATTAACAAAAACAAAAAACAACAATCGATCAAAAGTGCAAAGGTAACCTATAAGGCCAGAGATATAGCTCAGTGGCAGAGTACATGCCTAGCATGTGCGAAGTCTTGAGTTCAATCCCCAGAAACACACACACAGAAATGTGTGTGCACGGGAAACCTATAAAATCAGAAAGTATTTGCAAATCATCTGATAAGAGGTTAATATCCAGAATACATAAAGAACTACAAGTCAACAACAAAAAATTAGCTTGTTTTCTCCAAAAATAAAAAAACCTATAAAAGCTGGGTGTAGTGGTACATGTTTACAATTATAGCTACTTGCGAGGCTGAGGCAGAATGAATGCCAGTTAGAGGCCAGTCTGGGCAACTTAGAGGTTCTGTCTCAAAAAATAAAAAGGCTGGGGATGTAGCTCAGTGACAGAGTGCCACTAGGTTCAATGCCCAGGACTGGAAAGGGGGATCTGAGAAATGTTGGCAAGAATATGGAGAAAGTAGAACCTTTGTGCACTGCTGGTAGAAGTAAATGATGCAGCTGCTATGAAAAATTGTCTCATGATTCCACAAAAATTAAAAAATAGATGACCCAGCGATGCCACTTCTCAGCATATACACAAAAGAAGCAAAAGAAGGGTCTAGGAGACATTTGCATACTCACATTGCCAGCACTATTCACAACAGTCCAAAGGTAGATAACCCAGAATAAACAGATAAACCGAGCAGTATATACTGTGCAACCCTAAAATACAAAAGTTAATTCTGTAACATTCTACAACATGAATAATCCTTGAGAACACTGAGAAATGAAATAATATAGTCACCCCAAATACTGTATGAATCCATTCATAAGAGATACTTAAGAAAATAGATACAGTAGTGTACCCCTATAATCCTACCAAGTGGGGAGGCTGAGGCAGAACTGGAAATTCAAGGCCAGCCTGGGCAACTTAGTAAGAACCTGTCTCAAAATAATGAAAATGATTGGCAATGAACCTCAGTGGTAGTGTGTTCAATCCCCAGTACCCCCCCACACACACACACAGAAAGGTACTTTGAGTAGTTAGAATCATAAAGAGAAAGTAGAAAGGTAATTGCCAGAGGCTAAGAGAAAGGGTGGATGGAGAATTGTTTAATAGGTATGGATTTTAGTCTTTGCAAGATAAAAAAGAACTGTATGCTTAAAGATTAAGATGGTTAAAATTATATAATGCATATTCTACAATTAAAACTAAAAGTAATGTTTTAAAAAGAACTAAGATATCAAAATAAAAGATAAAAAACAAAAACAAGCTATATACATGTAGAGTATTTAACCAGTATGTGCAAGGACCTATGTTCAATTCTCAGAAATGCACACACACGGATAAGCTCTAATTCCTAAGAGTAGTTATATATGGAGAATACAAATGGGAAAAGGAGGGACTTCTGTTTTCTACTTTGTCCTTTTATACTGTTTGTATTTTGATCATAAACATAGCTAATATTTTTTAAAAATTCCATTGGCTGTAATTTATCAGTTAAAATTAAACCCTAGGTACTAAGGGACTTAAACTCTCGTACTGCTTTAAAAAAGGTTTTACCAAGCCATCTCCTCATAAAATCCCACAAGTAGGTAGTTATGATTTTAGAAGGAATAATTAGTTACGGAAAAACTCCCGTGTCATCCAGGTAATGCGAGACAATTCCTGGCCCCTAATGCCTTAATCTAAGTCAGATAGTTCCTCTTCCTAATCCTGAAACTGCTGACAAGTGTGCCATGGCAAAAGCTGACATCCAAACAAAGTCCTAGGATTTTCAAACTTTTCCTTCTCCCTACTTGCTATGAACAGAACATCAGGCCCACATCAGCACTTACTTTTCTTTTAGAGCCTGATTCTCATTCCTCCTACCCCCTTTTCAAGAACACTACAAGAGAGTTAGTGGGTGGTTAGAGCCCCCCTCAGAAACCAACAGCCATTCCAGAAACATAATTGCTCATATACTAAGGGCTGCCGACAAGAGCAGCTTCCCAGTGGCGTGTTTCAGTAACCTTAATGAGGCAGAGAGCAACGCCCCCTGCAATACAAATTCTGGTTGGAAGAAAGGATCTACAGATTATGGAAAAGTACAACTTAAAAAGCAAACACCGCAGGCTCCAGGAGAACAAGAAAGCAAGCAGAGATTTCTAAATACAGAGCTCAATTGTAAGAGTTCCCTGTACCTTATTTCTCACTATCATCATTTTTGCTGTCAAAAATAGAACCTTCCATGTCTTGATCCATTCAGACTAAGCCACAGCAGGCACAGCTCTGCTTACACAGGGCAGCCAGGTCAGAAAGGCCGCCCAGGGAAATGGAAAAAGCAGCCAGCAGGTTTTCTTAGGGATTATACTGTTCCAGCTTTCATCCTTCTTCCCAGCTATTCTGGTGCCAAGAAAGCTACAGGGAGGTCTTTACTCTGAAAAAAGCTTCCATCTTTTCACCAGCAGGCCTGAAGCAGTCTTGGGACTGCAACTCCCTCTACTGCCCAATAGTTTCTTTGCATGCTATAGTGGTTTACAGCATTTCAATTCAAAATGTTTAAAGAGCTAAAGCAGGTCTTTATTCAAAATATAACCCAAAAGTAAGGTCAAAAAATAGAGGACTGCAACCGGAATGACTTCTACATTCATCTACAAATCTTATCTACCTCAAAGGATTTTTATTCAGTTTAATGAGAAGTCTCTAGCTTACAGGCATGTAGAAAAGAAGCTGGTTGGTTCTCTTTTCCCACCTATAGTTAATACTACCTTTAGCAGAATTTAAGATGGGCTTTGGGGTTGGAACTGTAGCTCAGTGATAGTGTGCTTGGCCAGCATGTGTGAAATTCTGGGTTCCATCCTCAGCACCGGAAAATAAGTAAGTAAATAAATGATATAGGCTTTATTCAAATAAGATCCAATTTGAGGTTGAGGTTGGTAGCACAGACCTGTAACCCCAGTTACATGGGAGATTGAGGCAGGCAGATTTTGCTTTTAAGGTCAACCCCACCTCAAAAACAAAACAAAAACCCAAGAAGATCCAATTTAAGTAGCACTTAGGACATGGCATTAAAACTGTGTTTCATTGTATTCACTCACGTTTGTGCCTAGACAATAGCAGATGTTCAGCAATCATATAACAGAATTTTATCACCCTGAGCTACTGGGAGAGAATCTGTCCACATAAAAATCAGATAATATATAACCACTGGGGGAGAAATCAAAATCCTTAGTGATAATAGAAAGGTGTTTCTCCAATATACTTTTTTTTTTGTGGTGCTAGGGATTGAACCCAGGGCCTGTGCATGCGAGGCAGGCACTCTACCAACTGAGCTACATCCTCCGCTCCATACTATTTAATTTTTGAGTCAGGGTCTCACAAAGTTGTCATGCATCATACTTGCAACCCACCTGCCTCGGCCTCTGGGATTGCTGGGATTACAGATACGCACTACCAACCTCAGTTTAACAGGGTTTATTTTTAATGTACTTTAAAGACACTTTATTATTAGGGGGGCATGGTGGCATACACCTATAATCCTGGTGACATGGGAGGCTAAGGCAGGAAAATCACAAGTTGGAGGCCAGCCTCAACAATTTAGTGAGGCCCGCCTCAGCAATTTAGTGAGGCCCTCAGTCTTGCACATTAGGCAAGCTCTCTGTTACTGAGGTATACTACCAGTTCTAATACAATTAGAATTGAGGAACACATGTGTCAGTGCAATATCCTTGTTCATTTTGAGGAACCATCACTCTCTGTCACCCAAAATTAGAACATTGCCTGTCAGATAGAATACTCAAGAATATATAGGTTCATGCTCTGAGAAAAGCAAATGCCCACAGTAACTGCTAACCCTTTAAAACTTTAAAATAAATACTAACAGCTAATAATGCCACTGTGTAAAATGTCTTTACCATCGAACAGGAAGAAACAATGTGAATTTTTTAATAAAAAGAGTCCCACAGCATTTATTTTCATCTGGTAATAACATAAGGGTCATCAAAACAATGTGAACAAATGTTTTAGAACTATATTCCCAACAAAGGACACCTAAAAAAGAAAAAAGAAAAAAAAAAGGTAGCCTTCCTTCTCTGTAATTTCTCACTTCATTGATCATTTCTAGTTGGAGACACTTTGTAGCAGAGTAATATTATCCCCTTTTAGCATGATCCGACCTGCAATGACAGAAAGAACTATTAATAGTTAGACCAAGATAGCTGGGCGCGGTGGCGCAAGCCTGTAATCCCAGCGCTTAGGGAGGCTGAGATAGGAGAATCGCGAGTTCAAAGCCAGCCTCAGCCATGGCGAGGCGCTAAGCAACTCAGTGAGACCCTGTCTCTACATAAAACACAAAATAGGGCTGGGGATGTGGCTCAGTGGTCAAGTGCCTGAGTTCAATCTCCAGTACCAAAAAAAACAAAAAACAAAAGTTACACCAAGACATGTAATTATGTTTTAGCCTAAGAATTTTATATCTAGTTTTTAGAAAATATTTTGAAAATATTTTCCCTTACAAAGATATGTAAACATTTTCAAGTCTTCACACATTGAAAGGCTTGCCAGGTCCACTAGGATATAACATACCTTTTCAACAATTATCTAATGAGGGTCTGTGTTAGTTCACAAAAAGCACTATTTCTATACACTAAGTCAATTGTATACACCTAAGCAAACATATCCCAGTACTGAGTTTGTGAAAGTCTGGAAATGAATTATAAGCCAAATTTAGAAAAGACAGTATATTATATTCTCATTCTTAGAGCTGGGGATGCAGTGTAGTAGAACACTTGCCTGGGTTAACACCCCCACCTAAAAAAGCAGCTTTTAAAAAGAACTTAGTATATTAATGACTTAATCTTGCAATAAGCAAACTTGTTTAGATTTTACCCAACATTCCTTAAATTTGAGACGAGAACGCTTTTTTTTTTTCCTGAGAAATATCTACATCTCTAGGAACACTGGTGTTCACTGGAAACAGTCTGAGAAAAGCCAATCAACTCAACAGTGATTAAACTATTTTCATTTCCCAGGATTCTACAGGTGATTAATCTATTATATAGGATGGATACTTCATGGGAATTCAACACTTGGCAAATAACATATCAATAATTCGACCAAAATAAGACTAGTTAGCTCTTTCTAGCAAGACATTTTTGTCATTCATAAAAACAGCCTAAGCAGAAAGAAGCACAGCAAAATATCCTATCACTTCTAAGAATCTACTTTCCACATATCTAGTATGATTTTAAGAGAATTCCCAAGGTCTGGGAAAAACAGAAATCACCACTGTTAAAAGTATTAGTGAGCTGGGCACGGTGGCGCAAGCCTGTAATCCCAGCACTTAGGGAGGCTAAGACAGGAGAATCAAGAGTTCAAAGCCAGCCTCAGCAACGACAAGGCACTAAGCAACTCAGTGAGACCCTGTCTCTATATAAAACACAAAATAGGGCTGGGGATGTGGCTCAGTGGTCGAGTGCCCCTGCGTTCAATCCCTGGTACCAAAAAAAAAAAAGTATTAGTGAGCTGTACAATGAGCATTTAATAAATAAAATGCCTAAATAAAAGATCAAGTTAACAGGAGGTTAACAGAAATGATTCAGTGTCTCTTGATGAAACCAGGAATCCTAAGACCTCCTTTTCACTGGGTAAGAAACTGTTCAAATATTTTTGCATTTCTATGTGCCACTCATTGAGTTAGTTCCATATTAAGGAACAAAAAAGACATGACATATGTACTTGTGGAGTACATGGTCTAATGGCAAAGGTAATAGTAAAATACTCCCACTAATGTTTCACAAAAAACCCAGAAGGCATATCATACCCC
>PVHX01015969.1:27214-44739 GCA_004024805.1 Geosciurus inauris
GGGGGGGGGGGGGGGGGGGCGCACAAGCAACACATGCAAATGTTTAGGAGGGGATGGAGGATGGGATGTAGTGTAGTGGTAGAGCACTTGCCTAGCAGGTTGAGGCCAAGGGTTTAATCCCCAGCACAGGGAAAAAAAAAATTTTTTTAATGGTGGGACAAAAAACAAAACAAAACAAACAAAAAAACCCAAGGCAGAGTATATTATAAGTAGGGGGAGATAAGGTCAAATAACAAAGGA
This sequence comes from Geosciurus inauris, assembly GCA_004024805.1. NCBI lineage: Eukaryota > Metazoa > Chordata > Mammalia > Rodentia > Sciuridae > Geosciurus > Geosciurus inauris. The sequence continues at coordinate 27,455 of PVHX01015969.1, forward strand.
CCACGCAGAATCTGTGAAAATAGTTTTTTGTTTTATCCTAATAGCAACAAAAAGTCAATGAAGAAATGTTGGACAGGCTTTTGTTTTTGGTACTGGGGACTAAACTCAGGGGCACTTAACCACTGAGCCACATTCCTAGCCCTTTTTATTTTTTGAGACAGGGCCTCCTTAAGTTGCTGAAGCTGGCCTCGAACTTGTAATCCTGCTGCCTCAGCCTTCCAAGTCGCTGGGATTACAGGCATGCATCACCATGCTTGGCTCAGACAAATTTTTTTTAAAAAGAGGACTAAAAACTGGAGAACAACCTGGAGCAGGAGGAGATAGTTGCAGAGTGGATATACAAAAGTCTGAAAAGGAATAACAGAGATGAAAAATGAAAACCTGAGTATGGTATCCCAGAGCAAAGGGAACAAAAGTTGTTAAGGAGGAAATGGCCAACAGTGCCAAATTTTGTACAGAGTTAAATAACATGAACACTAACAATAATCATTAAACTTTTTTTTTGTGCTGGAGATTGAACTCAGGGGCACTCGACCACTGAGCCACATCCCCAGCACTATTTTGTGTTTTAGGTAGACATAGGGTCTCACTGAGTTGCTTAGTGCCTCACCATTGCTGAGGCTGGCTTTGAACTTGCAATTCTCCTGTTTCAGCCTCCCTTAGTGCTGGGATTATGGGCTTGCGCCACTGCACCCAGCCATTAATCATTAAACTTAATAACATTTGTTTTTGGTGATCTCTGCCAGAGCTGTCTGGGTGGAGAAAGAGAAGCAGAAATAGAATAGAATAAGAAGTAAGTGGAAGAAGATGATTCCAAAAGTGTGCTTCTTTTCAACGATAACTTCTCAAATGCAAACCAAATTTAAAAATGAATTGAGTTGCAGGTCATTCAATTCTGTGAGTGAAATAAACACTTGAATTCTATATTCTATATAGAACAACTATATTCTTACCCAGTTGTTTTCTTGACTTCGTTTTAGAATGAATCTCTTCTGCGTCATCTAATACAAGGTTCATGTATTCATCAAAACCCTGGGAAAACAAGTCAACTAACAGTCATTTATAAGGAAAATCATATTCAAACCATTCAAAAAGAACATTATGTTTCCAGATACAGAAATGCCAAATAACTTTAGATATTCTCTCCACTGATCTTTCAGCTGAAACACCTGGAGCCTCTTATTAAATAACAAAGTCAGACTGTGGTCCAAATTAGTCCTTCAATCTTTTGGACTTAGAATTTCCTTAGATATGCTGGAAAGTCATCATCCTTATCTTTTTTTTTTTTTTAAATTTTTTTAGTTGTAGATGCACACAGTATCTTTATTTTATTGATTTTTATGTGGCACTGAGGATCGAACCCAGTGCCTCACGCATGCGAGGCAAGCGCTCTACCACTGAGCCACAGTCCCAGCCCCATCATCCTTATCTTTTATGAGACACCATCATAGAGTATGTTAGTATGTATATAACTTACATTTTATTTCATTGCTTTCTCAATCAGAAACTATTACTACAAGCTATCATGCTTGTTTTCCATTTGGTAAAGGAAGGGGAGATTACTGATGAAATCTCTGGTATCTAAACATGATATTTCCAGCCACATTGTATTTTTCTTTAAAACATTACTGGGACTGGGATGTAGCTCAGTGGTAGATCAAGTGCTTAGCATGCACAAGCCCTGGGTTTGGTCCCCAGAATCACCAGAAAAACAAAACAAAAACACTGCTAACCCGAAGTCTTATTTAACTAACACAACCAGTTCTATTCATGTATTACCTAACCTGAAATGAAAGTATCCCATTAACCATCATGCCACATTGTTTCTTTTGTCTTTTCCTTTAAATACTAATACTGTTGTTTAAATTATTTTTTAAAGGTAAAATTTCTATCTCTTTACCTATCCAACCCCTATCAACTAGAACACAGAGAAAAGTATAAATAGTGGACGCTGAAAAAGTCTTTGACTTTTTGTATACTGCTCTGGTGGCCATTTCTTTTTTTTTTTTTTTTTTTGGTACCGGGGATTGAACTCAGGGGCACTCGACCACTGAGCCACATCCCCAGCCCTATTTTGTTTTATGTAGAGACAGGGTCTCACTGAGTTGCTTAGTGCCTCGCCATTGCTGAGGCTGGCTTTGAACTCGCGATTCTCCTGTCTCAGCCTCCCTGAGTGCTGGGATTACAGGCTTGAGCCACCGCGCCCGGCTTCTGGTGGCCATTTCTGTGAAATCTTTTTTTATCAATAAACTGCTCTGAGAAGAATAGCATGGGTACTCACAATAATACAGCCCTCTATCCGCATATTCACTTGCTCATAGAGCCACACTTGAATCCGGGATCTCTGAAATAATCATAAAAACAGGAATGTTTTTAAACAGTAAACAAACCCAAATTACTTTGATCAAACAATAAAGAAATAACTCCTAAACATTTTTTAATGAATGTAAGCCAAGAATTTTAATTAGTTCATATCTATGATTTGGTAACCAAGACTGGTTACTTGCTAAGAAACATTTTCATTTAATAAATGCTACATGAGGATGGCTCAAGCTAGTAATTTCCTGTCATTCTGTGGCTTAATAATGTTTCTAACTGCTTTGTCTCAAAAGAGTGAAAACTGGAGCTGGTGCGGTGGCGCAAGCCTGTAACCTCAGCACTTAGGGAGGCTGAGACAGGAGAATCTTGAGTTCAAAGCCAGCCTCAGCAATGGTGAGGTGCTAAGCAACTCAGTGAGACCCTGTCTCTACATAAAACACAAAACAGGGCTGGGGATGTGGCTCAGTGGTCGAGTACCCCTGACTTCAATCCCCAGTACCAAAAAAAAAAGAGTGAAAACTGGGCTGGGGCTGTAGCTCTGTGGCAGAGCGCTTGCCTAGCATGCGTGAGGCATCCCTAGCACCACATAAAAATAAATAAAATAAGGCATGCTGTCCATGCACAACTATAAAAAAATTTTTAATTAGTGAAAATTGGAGACAGTATAACACAAAGCAGTAATTTCTATTGACCAAGGGTTTTTTCCTTTTCTGCTCTAGCCAAATCCAAGTAAAACAAAATAGAGCTTCTTCTAGTTTCTCAGTTTCCCAAAGTACACACGTAACAACCAGGACAGGAAGTCTCAATTCTGGCGACTAAGAATTATAATGGTTTAAAATTAATCTATTCTTCAATTGTGTTGTCTCATTCTAAGTCTTTAGATTGCTAAAAATTCCCCCGGAACAAAAGCAGCTGCCATTAACTGCTGTGCATCTGTTCGATCCCCTCTTTTTTTTTTTAAGTGTCTTTTCTTATTTTTTTTCATATATACTAAACATAGCACTTTATGACCTGGTTAAAGGTGACTTGGTGTCTCTTTCAGTATTTCATCCTGAAGAAAGAAGTGACAATTTCCAATGTTCTAGCTACAATCACTACCAACAAAAGTACCAAATGTCCAAATACCAAGATTATGTCTGCAAATAAGTTCTGTAAAGTTAGTAATTGTGATCCTGAAAAGTAATAACACCATTCTTTGCATACTGGATGTTGGGATACACACCACCTCATTACATTAGCACTTTTTCGCTAACCTTTCCCCTCAATTACTCTTTCCATCTCATGTGTTTGATCCATTTTTAAACTCTAGAACACAGCGATCAGGGAAGTTGACACAAACAGCTAACTAAAATCAACTTTCACTTAAACAGTAGTTACAAGACAATTAACAACTTACGTTTTGCAAGTATCTGAAGATGAGGTTCTGCACCGCAGTGGTTAAGGAAGAAATACATCAACAGCACAGACTCTGCTCCCTGACACTGAGGATCGACCCAACCCTCATCTCAACTTCGTTTTCTGAAGGTGAGGTCTGGTGCCTACTGCAAGAAGTGCCAAATTGGCATTCCCTGGGGGTGTGGGAGCGCCCTCCGTACTCCGAAGGACTCCCACTCTTTTACTCTCCCGGAATCTCCTTGCTGCTGACATCGTCCTCCTGCCCTGCACCGTGAAGTCCCGCTTTCACTCCGTATCTACCTAAGGTTGTCCCCCTCCTCTCACTCCGCCATTCCTGCGCTTCCCCTGCAGGGGCGGCCCAAACCCACCTCCCACCGGTTCTTCAACTACCCGCGCTTTCTCCTGGCTCGATCGCCCCGAGGGCTCACGGGATATGCGCCCGCACTCCGCTCCCTTAGGCCTGCTCCCCGCCCGCACCTTCGCGTCCATTTTCCGGCCCCAAACTCCTAATCCTGACATTCTGCATAGGATACGATGGGCTGCACCATCACCTTCTGGACCTTCTGGCCTTGGCCACGGTATGCCATGGCGGAATCTCACAAAGACCACACCAACCAACACGTTACCTCAGATAGCAACTTCCGGAATTGGGAACCGGAAGCGGAAGTGTACGGTGATCTTCTAGTGACGTGCGTGGGCGGATCGTGATAAACGTCTCTCTAGCTCTGAAGTCGCTTTTCTCTGTGCTTCATAGCATCCGAAGGAGGCCAAAAAGAGGCCAAGTTCGCTGGGAACCTGGGTCGATCCTACAGCGCCACCTGGAGGGAAGCAGGAGGAGGCACCGACGGGCTTCGGTTGTACGGCGGCTGCGGGGAGGAGGAAGCCCAGCGCCTGCGCCCTCGTTTTCTATGTTCTGAGTGTGCTTAAGGAGGCGAAATCGTGCAGTTCACCATCTCAGTAAAACGTGCTAATTTGCCGCTATTTCTGAGCCTGTTTCAATAGAATGTAGGCTTGATGGCAGTGTTGTGATGGAAAGAGCAGGGCGGCAAGAAGCCAAAACAAACCCCAGGTGGCTCAGCCCCAGGCCGACTGGGTTCCAGTGCCCGACGCGACGCTTTGCTCCCGGTAACCAGTAGACTCGCGTCGCCTTTGTGGGGAGTTATTGTTAAGGTGGAGGCAGAGGATGATATGGAGCGTGAGGGCGCGGAAATCCGCTTGCTGGGCTCAGATCCAATTCAAGATCTGAAGATCTGAAGATCTTGTGTGACCAAGCTGGGGATGTGGCCCAGTCGTTAAGTGCCCTTGGATTCAATCCCCAGTACCAAAAAAAAAAAAAAAAAAAACGTTGTATGACCAAGGATCAGTTACCAAGCCTCACCACCGCTGGCTTAGTAGTTTCTGAAATGGAAAGTAAAATGTACCTTCCTCAGGGGGCACAGAGTGCACAGATGCTCCTCCATCTACATGAGGTTATGTCGCGTAAACCCGTGCGATCCTGTGGTTGACCTGGGACATAGCTCTGCACGTATTGCCAGAGAGCATCTATAGCATATGGCAAACTTCAAAAAGCCAAGTTCGGTTTCTACTGAATGAATATTGCTTTTACATGATATTTAAGTCCAACTTGTAAGTTGGGAGCCATCTGTGTATATATATATGTGCGCGCTAAGACCTATTCACTATTCAAACATGTCCTTCCCTGTATAACACAGTAAGTAGAGAAGCTGGGATTAGTAGGCAGGCCCCAGGTTTGCGGCCTGCCTGAAATTTCATTTAATGGAATACTCATTTTATACATCCGGAAACGAAGCCCAGAACTGAAAGGACTTACCTACGAAAAAACCACTTAGGTCAAATAGCAGAATTAAAATTTGCTTAACTGAGGGCTTCTTCATGTTTTTTTAGTTGTAGATGGACACAATATCTTTATTTTATTGCTTTGTATGTGGTGCTGAGGATCGAACCCAGGGCCTCACGCATGCGAGGCAAGCGCTCTACCCCTGAGCTACAATCCCAGCCCCTGAGGTCTTCTTTTTAATGAGAAGAATTAATGCTGACCCTATAAGGGAATTGAGATGAGAGTGATTTTTTTAATTACAAAAAGCTTTCTTAAAAAAAAAAATGCAGGGGGCTGGGACTGTGGCTCAGTGGTAGAGCGCTTGCCTAGCATGGGTGAGGCACTGGGTTCGATCCTCAGCACCACATATAAATAATTAATGAATAAAATAAAGATCCATTAACAACTAAAATATTTTTTTAAAAAATGCATGGGCCGGGCGCGTGGTGCACGCCTGTAATCCCAGCACTTAGGGAGGCTGAAACAGGAGAATCGCGAGTTCAAAGCCAGCCTCAGCAATGGCGAGGCGCTAAGCAACTCAGTGAGACCCTGTCTCTACATAAAACACAAAATAGGGCTGGGGATGTGGCTCAGTGGTGGAGTACCCCTGAGTTCAATCCCCGGTACCAAAAAAAAAAAAGCATGAGATAAAAATTTCCCATTTGCAGACACAATAGAGTCCTTATGTACAGATGGATTTGCTGACTTCAGAGATTGTATGCTGCAGAACATATAGCATAATGTACCCATCCCTTCTCAGATATGCTTAGCTGCTTATTTGGCATTTTCCTGTTTGTGTGGTTATGATTTCTAAACTCTTGTGTATTGAATCTTTTTTTTTTTTTGCGGGGTGAGGGGGTTGGTACTGGGTATTGAACCCAGGGGTGCTTAACCACTGAGCCACATCCACAGCCCTTTTTTATATTTTATTTAGAGACAAGGTCTCAGTGAATTGCTTAGGACCTTATTAAATTGCTGAGGCTTGCTTTGAAATCGCAATCCTCCCATCTCAGCCTCCTGAGCTGCTGGGATTACAGGCACCACCATGTCTGGCATTGTGCATTGAATCTTAATAGCCAAACCTTCGATTGATTATATAACTCATCAGAAGCGCTATGTGATTTCCTTATTTTTAAAAAATGATTTTGTGGGGCTGGGGTTGTGGCTTAGTGGTAGAGCACTTGCCTCGCATGTGTGAGGCACTGGGTTTGATTCTCAGCACCACATATAAATAAATAAAATAAAGATCCATTGGCAACTAAAAAAAGATGTTTAAAAAAAAATGATTTTGTGAGCTAAGGCGTGGTGGGGCAGGCCTGTAATCCCAGTGGCTGGGTAGGCTGAGGCAGGAGGATCGCGAGTTCAAAGCCAGCCTCAGCAATGGTGAGGCACTAAACAACTCAGTGAGACCCTGTCTCTAAATAAAATACTATATATATATATATATAGTAAATACTATATATATATATACTATATATATATAGTGTATATATATATATATAAAATACTATATATATATATAGTGTGTGTGTGTGTGTTTTTCTTCTTCTTTTGGTACTAGGGATTGAACTCAGGGGTACTTAACCACTGAGCCACATCCCCAGCCCTATTTTGTATTTTACATTTAAAACATTGTTCAAACTGGAATTTATCCTGGTATATGCTGGGACTGATGCATCTTTATAATTTCTAGATGGCTACCCAGTTTTTGTTTACCATTTCCAAAACAAATTAATAGCCTCCATTATTTTCTACCAAGTCTAAAATGCAACATTTATAACATACCAAGTGTCTTTATATGTGTATGTGTATGTGTATGTGTGTATATGTATGTGCATGCACATGTAGTTTATATTTTGTACAACTGACTTTTGTATTTATGTACCAGTATTACTGTTGCAAATATTCTAGCTTTATGTTTTCTTGTTTGGACTAAAAGTAGGTAGAATTTTTCTGCTTGTAAGTTTTATGTTTTTTATACAAACTTCTAGAATCAAATTATCTGATTTTTTAAAATCCTTTTGAAAATTTTGTGACTATGCAGTTTTTTTTTTTTGTTTTTGGTACTGGAGATTGAGCTCAGGGATAATCGAGCACCCAGCCACATCCCCAGCCCTATTTTGTGTTTTATGTAGAGACAGGATCTCACTGAGTTGCTTAGCGCTTCGCCCTTGCTGAGGCTGGCTTTGAACTCGTGATTCTCCTGTTTCAGCCTCCCTAAGTGCTGGGATTACAGGCTTGCGCCACCGCGCCCGGCTTGCAGTATAATTTAAAATTAATTTTTTAACCCAAGTACATGATGTCTGTTAAACAAAGTTTTGTTTTGTTTGAGACAGGGTCTTGCTATGTGTCCAGCCTGGCCGTGAATACTCCATACTTCTGCTTCAGCCTCCTGAGTAGCTGCGATTACAGGTGTGTGCTACCTACCACATCTGGCTCTGTTCAAAGTGTTTTTAAGGGCTTGAGGTAAAGTTTAATTTTAGGGTACTTGCTTAGCATGCCAGAGGCTCTGCTTGCACTGCCATACTGGAAAAATAAAGTTTTTTTTCAATCTTCAGAAATCTTAAATTTCTTTTTATAGACCTTGTGAATTTAAATTTAAGCCTAGATATTTCATCTCTTGAAAAAATTATGTCTTTTTCTCAGTTTTATGTTCTGTTTTTAGAAGAAAGGAATGATAAATTCAACTACATAAAAATGATAAAGATGACTTAAAAGTGACCACAATTTAAAAAATTAAAAGATATGAAAAAATGTTTTTAGCCAGGCGCAGTGGTGCACGCCTGTAATCCCCTCACTTTGGGAGGCTGAGACAGGAGAATCGCGAGTTCAAAGCCAGCCTCAGCAATAGCGAGGCACTAAGCAACTCAGTGAGACCCTGTCTCTACATAAAACACAAAATAGGGCTGAAGATGTGGCTCAGTGGTCAAGTACCCCTGAGTTCAATCCCCGGTACCAAAAAAAAGAATGCAGCTCTGGTTCTTTGTTGCTGTGTAAGAAATATCCCTAAACTAGGATACTTAATTAAAGCAACCATTTTGCCATAATTCATGATTTTGTGGGTTGGGAATTTGAGCAGGTTCTCATCAGGGTGATTCTTTTGCTCCTGAAAACGTATCTTAGGCACATGTCTTTGGAAGACTGGCCTTAGCTGAGTCCCTTTCTCTGTGGTCTCTTTAGTAGGGTAGTATGCTTTCTTACATGTTGGGGCTCAGGGCTTAAGAAATCAAGGCTGGGGGCTGAGGTTGTGGCTCAGTGGTAGAGCACTTGCCTCGCAAGTGGGAGGCACTGGGTTCGATCCTCAGCACCACATATAAACAAATGAATAAATAAAGGTCAATCAACAACTAAAAAAAAAATTAAAAAAAAAAAGAAAAGAAAAGAAATCAAGGCTGAAGCTATCAGTACTCTTCTTTCTTTTTTTGGTACTAGGAATTGAGCCCAAGGGTGCTTTACCACCGAGCTACATACCCAACCGTTTTTTTTTTAAATTAGTTTTTGTGGGGCTGGGATTGTAGCTCAGCGGTAGAGCGCTTGCCTCGCATGCGTGAGGCCCTGGGTTCGATCCTCAGCACCACATACAAAGCAATAAAATAAAGACATTGTGTCCATCAACACCTAAAAAATATTTTTTAAAAAAATTAGTTTTTGTGACAGGGTCTCACTGGTTGATGAGTCTTGCTAAATTGCTGAGGTTGGCCTTGAACCTGTGATCCTCCTGCCTCAGTCTCCTGAGTCATTGAGATTACAGGTATGTACTTGGCTACTACCAGTACTGTTAAAGGCCAGGCCTGAAACACTCCAGGGCAGATTCAAGAACTAGAAAAATAGAGCCCACCCCTTTTTAGGACTGATGTTAAAGAATTTGAAGTCATTTTTTTTTTTAAATTTTTTTTTAGTTGTAGATGGACACAATGTCTTTATTTTATTGCTTTGTATGTGGTGCTGAGGATCGAATCCAGGGCCTCACGCATGCGAGGCAAGCGCTGTACCACTGAGCTACAATCCCAGCCCCTTGAAGTCATTTTTAATCTGACACAAAGTCACAAAATTGAAATTGTTCATGGATGTGAACAATCTGTTCATAACAAAGGAAATATGAACAAATGATCTTTAAACATGAAAGATACCCAATTTCACTCATAAGAGAAATCCAAACTAAACTACACTGAGATACCATTTCTTTTTAATTAGATTGAAAAAAAAAGTGGTGCTAATGTATGGAAATTATAAAATTCTACTTATACTTATCTTCCAGATAAACTTATGTGTTGTTAATAATGTAATCATTGCAGCATTTGTTTAAAATAGCAAGAAAGGACAGCCGGGTGCAGTGGCGCATGCCTGTAATCCCAGCACTTTGGGAGGCTGAGACAGGAGAATCACAAGTTCAAAGCCAGCCTCAGCAATGGCGAGGCGCTAAGCAACTCAGTGAGACCCAGTCTCTACATAAAACACAAAATAGGGCTGGGGATGTGGCTCAGTGGTCGAGTACCCCTGAGTTCAATCCCCAGTACCCCCCCAAATCTAATATACATTGAGAGGAAAAAGAGCAAGCTATGACATGCTAGATATTTACTTCAAAATAACTAAATAAAGCTAAACTTCAGCAGAGTTTAAGAGGTTATACTTAGACACGTACATCTCCTTAAATGGTGCCTGAGCTTCTTGCTTGCCTCAGCCCAGTCTCAGCTTTAGGGGTCAGAATAAGGGTTAAATAGTTGGTAAGGGTAAATAGTAAGAATTGGCCATGAATTTGTAACTGTTGGAGCTGAGTGACAACATGGAATTCATTATATTACTCTCTATACTTCTAGTGTTGAAATTTTCCTGAATAAATAAGGCAAGGACCAGAATGTTGTGTTTATCAATACATAATACTGCATGGAAATTCATTTGCTGATATATGCCTGATATGTTGTAGGAAGAAAACCGAGGTCACTGTAAGCTTAAATTTGGAGAACTGGGTAGCTAGGGCACAAATAGGAGGGAAGATTTTATATGTCCTCATATACTTCAAAAAATTTGAAACTTGTGAATTAGTATGTCACTGATTCACTAAATTTGTTTGATAGTGGACACTATTATGAAACATTTGTTTCCTTTTTTTAGTAGTGTTAGTGTAAAACTTGAGATTTTTGAGACACAAAGTATGTGGGAAATAGGCTTGAGAAATCCCGGCCCAAAGAGACATACTCCTGAAGAAGTAACTCCAAATTTACCAAATACTTGAGAACTTTTTCTATTGAGTTTGAAATTCCTTCCATCTCAACTAGAAACTTCACAACTTGCTGAATAGCTGTGACTAGCTAGAAGCACAATAATGAGTAGGGTTGGGTAGAGACAAAGGGCAGCCTTGCAAAGATCAGCATCCGGACTAGGAAGCCTGAGACTGGAGGATCACAAGTTCAAGGTCAGCCTTAGGAATTTAGTGAAAATCTGTCTAAAAAAAAAAGAAAAAAAAAATCAGCACCCCCTGAAATGGGTCAAGAACTTTTTCATTCACTCAGCAAATATTGAATGTTTTTTGTTATGCGAGGAATTGTATCCCCAAAACTCATCTGTTGAAGTTCTAACCTCCCAGTACTTCAGAATGTGAATATATTTAGAGATAGGGATTTGGGAGATGTCAGATAGGTAGGACCTCTCATCCAATCTCTCTGGTGTCCCCATAAGAATAGGAAGAGTCATCAGAGTCTCTGTCTCCTTGTGAATACAGAAGAATGGCCCTGTAAAGACAAGAAGGTGGAGAAAAAAGGAAGGAGGGTGATGTGGAGGGGTGTGGGCGGAGAGCCTCTCTGGAAACCCAACCTGCCATTGCCTTGATCTGGGGCTTGTAGCATGGAGAATTCAAGAAATAAATTTCTGTTGTTTGAGCCACTGGCATTTTGCTATGGCAGTCAGGGTAGACTACTATACCTTCTATGTGCCAGGCCTTTATTAGGTACTGAGAATACAAAGACAAGATGTACAGCTAACCAATTTTAAAACAAGGGGATAAACAATGAGTATATGCCTGGTGGTTGGACATCAAACCCCAGTTTGGAGAAGGGTATTGGGAGATAGCCTGGGGCACATAGGGTGTGCAGAAGTTAACCAAAAGAAAAGAGGAAGAGGCTTTAGAGAGAAGAGAGCCAGCATTACCCAAAGGCAGAGGACTAGAGAGAGAGTGTAGTGTGCGTGTGTGTAAGTTGAAGCCTAGAGGTAGAGCTTGGCAAATGGCACAAGAGGCTGTAGCCAAAGGCCTTACATGCTATGCTGAGGAACTTGATTTCATTTTGCAGGGAAAGGGAAGGCAGTGGAGGATTTTATGAAACAGTGACTTCACTTTAGAGTTTAAATATGTCTTTTTTAAAAAATCAATTTATACCTTAGCCAGGAATAGTTGGAAACCAACTGAGCAAAAATGAGACACAGCAGGGCCTCTAAGAGAACCCTAAGGGATAGTCAGAGGTTACTTTAAAAACCTTACCTGCTCAGTTGGATACTGCTCAAATCATCTCTTAAACTACTCAAACTTCAGCTCTATCCTGACCAATCTGGAGTTTATTTTTTTCTATAGCATTATCCATTTAATATCAATGCCTGCTTTGCTCCTGTTTCTTTCTTTTGCAGACTGAGCCCAGGAGTAATCTACCACTGAGCTACACCGTCAACCCTTTTTGAGACAAGGTCTCCCTAATTGCTGGCCTTGAACTTGCAACCCTCCTGCCTCAGGCCCCTGCTGGGATTACAGGCCTGCTCGACTGTGCTGGCTACTCCTGTTACTTTTAAAAATTATTTCCTAAGTACTTCTACTTTGACAGCTGGGATTTGGGGCTTTTACCCTTTTACTCCTAATGATGGTGAGTTCGTAACTTTCTAATTTGAGCCTGTTAAAGGTGAGAGTCCTACATAGTTTGTGGCAATTAATGCCAGAATATTTACCATTTCCTCTCGGTAGTTTTTCTAAACTTAATCCGCCCTCCTTGAGCTCCCAACTCAAACAAATGTCCTCCTATAACCTTATATACCTATCAGGTAAATTTTCCTTCCATTTGCTTCTTTTCATTTGAAACTTCTCCTGTTACCTTTTTTTCAGGGGGAATAGGGGTACTGGGGATTATATTCAGGGCACTTGACCACTGAGCCACATCCCCAGCCCTATTTTGTATTTAATTTAGAAACAGGGTCTCACTGAATTGCTTAGCACCTTGTTTTTGCCGAGGCTGACTTTGAACTTGTTATCTTCCTGCCTCAGCCTCCCCAAGTGCTGGGATGACAGGTGTGTGCCACTGTACCCGTCTCCTTTGTTACTTTTGAGTGTTTTTTTGTTGTGGTATTGGAGATTGAACCACCTTATCACTACCATTCTACCAGCCCTTTTTTATTTTTTTGAGACATGGTCCCACTAGATTGCCAAGACTGGCCTTGAACTTGCTCCTTTTCTACTTCAGCCTCTCAATTGCTGGAATTACAGGCATTCATCTGCAATGCCCTGTTTGAATGTTCTCAATCCACCTGCTTTCTCTGTCTTACATACTCAACAAACAGGAGTCTTTTTTGAACATTCCTTTTCTAGAATCTCTATCTTGGCTCTGCTTGACTATACTCATCACCTCTATAAACTACTGTTTCACTGAAAGCAAATCAGTTAGAGTATAAGGCCAAAAAATCAGGCACAGGGCTGGGGTTGTGACTCAGTGGTAGAGTACTTGTCCTAACATGTGAGGCGCTGAGTTCAATCCTCAGCACCACAAAAGATGATGAATAAATAAATAAATAAAAGTATTGTGTCCATCTACAACTAAAAAAATTTAAAAAAAAATCAGGGACAAGGGCAATACCATTTTAATGCACTGCTCTTTGTTTATTGCCAGGCTGACTTTTCAACATTTTAGTTGTTAAATCCAACCAAATTTAAATAGTTTAATAACAGGTCCACTCCATAAATCTGAATCCTAAATTGCTTTTAAATATAAAAATTAAATCCGGGGCTGGGACTGTAGCTCAGTGGTACAGCGCTTGCCTACCATGTGTGAGGCACTGGGTTCAAGCCTCAGCACATATAAATAATAAATGAATAAAATAAAAATCCATCAACAACTTAAAAAAATTAAATCCTAGATTTTTATTATTTAATCATTGCTTAGCTTTTGCCCATTTTATTGTACGTTAAGAAAATGGTCAAAATCAACTATTTTGTGCTTAGGCTGCTTAAGATCATTTTGCATATTAAAACTGAATTGCAGCTGGACGCGGCGGCACACACCTGTAATCCCAGCGGCTTGGGAGGCTGAGGCAGGAGGATTGCTAGTTCAAAGCCAACCTCAGTAAAAAGCAAGGCGCTAAGCAACTGAGACCCTGTCTCTAAATGAAATACAAAATAGGGCTGAGGATGTGGCTCAGTGGTTGAGTACCCCTGAGTTCAATCCCTGAAACCCACCCCCAAAACACACACAAACCCAGATTGCAGCTGGACGCAGTGGCTCACACAGCTCAGGAGGCTGAGACAGGAGGATCGCAAGTTCAAAGCCAGCCTCAGCCACTTAGCAAGGCCCTAAGCAAAACAAAATTGCAGGTTCACGACTTAATTATGAATGTAGGCAGATGGCTGGGGTTGTGGGAATTTCCAAAGATTTATTAAGTAGCTTCCTAAAATCAGATTAAAATAAACCTAGTGTGCCAGCACAGTGGCTCAAGCCTGTAATCCCAGCACTTTGGGAGGCTGAGACAGAAGAATCACGAGTTCAAAGCCAGCCTCAGCAAAAGCAAGGTGCTAAGCAAACCAGTGAGACCCTGTCTCTAAGTAAAACAAAATAGGGCTGGGGATGTGGCTCAGTGGTCGAGTGCCCCTGAGTTCAATCCTCTGTGCCAAAAAAATAAAAAAACCTAGTGTAACCTAATTGTACTTTCTTACATTTAAATCTGAACACACTGACCCTGAAACTACAGTGGGGGAATAAAGCAGTGATCTTTTTATGTAGTACATGTAGGATTTGGTGTCAAAATGGGTACATGAATTCAAGGTGCATAATAAATAATGCCGGTTCAAATAAGCATCACCTATTAAAAATTACAAACAGAGACAATGCATGTCCTATTGCTAAACTGCCAAGTTCAAACCTTTTAAAGTACAGAATATTTGGGCAAAATGCAGCAATAATTTTAGAAAAGGATCATAGAACTTGGATCAATATAAATTAAGCCTTGTGAAATTTTAATTATGTAACATCAGTCCTATCTCTGTGGTAGCTCCAAAGGCTGGTTGGGTACTGTTCTGACCATTCATTTGGGATTTAGGGTTAAGATTAGAGCTTTATGAATTGTTCACCTTGAGATAAATACATGATTATGAAACTATATTTCTGGATAGAGCCACACTACAACATTTGGTCCTATTTCTGTTAAAATTGAAAACTGTTATCACTTAAAATTATATATGCAATCTTTTTTGCTTTTGTTTTTACTCAACTTGTTAGTATAATTTTTTTTTCCCTATGTTGGGGGGATTGGACTCATGGTCTCACATTTACAAGTCAAGCACTCTAACTATTGAGCTACATCCCCAGTCCAGGACTATAAATTTAGATTACTACTAGGAAAAATCTATGTCCTCTGCACATTAACAAATTTATATGTATTCTCATAACTAAAAAATTGGTACACATGTTGAAAAAACCAGGACTTTCCTGAATTAAATTTTTATGTTTCACCTTTATGCTTGAAAATTCTAAATCACTGAATCTAAGATCATTTTAAAACTCTCCCTTCTTTTAAAAAAATAATGGCATCACTTGAATTACAATAAGGACCAAGTATCAGTGTCAGAAAGAATTCTTACATATAATTTATATGCATTCTTACCTAAAACATGCAACTAAAATAGTACACTTAAGAGTAAGTCTGACAATCTGTTCTTGTGAAAGGTTTCTAAAGCCAAACAGAAATTGAAGCACTTACACAAAGGGTCAATAACATGCTGACTGGGGGCCTCTAGTCAAGGCAGAGCTAGGCTGAAGTGATGTAAGACTACTTAACTCATGTCAAGACTTTCCTACACCAGTTTTATTTAAAACACAAATAAGTATTTCTCTTTCTGTAATGGCAAATGGTTCAAATAATGCTGAACATGAATCATTGACTAATACAAGGGCTTTAAATATGAAACAAAATTATTTTTTTAAAAAAAGAAAAAGAATAAAGGTTATATATACAAAAAGGATCTGGAATCTATAAGCTGATTCCAAAAATGAAATGAGTTTATAAAATCTGGTGAAACCGGAACATTCCACCCCTGCTTTGGAGAAGGGCTATCATACAACATTCAGTCAGCTGAAGATGGATTGGTAGAGGTGTGTCTATACATAAATTTCAAGTCATTTTTGCTTGTGCAGAATCATCCAGATCTTCCCAAGACTGAATGGGCAGTCCTGTGGCTTTCTTCCTTTTCCATATTCCCAAACAAGGCTACATGAAGTTCAACTCTTGATGAGCCGCTTACAACAGCAGTTCCTTAGGAGCCAACGAGACAGGTGGTTCAGATTTCCCTTTGAGAAACAAAACTGTCCACCTACAGCAAAGTATCAAAATGGACAAGTCCTTCTTTTCTCCTCCTCAGATTATGTACAATATGTCTCCTTTCAAGACTCTCATCCTCATCATTCTTGTTCCTTCACAAGTCTAAACCTTGAGGTGATATGAAGGAGACCAACATCAAGAAAAGAAAATTCAATTCAGAAATGAAGAAAACTGGAAGGTATACAATACACCCCCAGAGCATCTCAATATCCCTGCTACAGTACAATTCAGTGTACTGCTACGGTCCGTAGACAAATATTGGCAGCTTGAATGAGTTCATTTTTTTAATCCTATGGTGCTTAAAGGGCACCAAATAAATACTGGGCAAGAGGAGCTTGCTAGGAGAGTTAGAAATAAAAAATTAACCAATTTTTGTCCCTGTGTAATTCAATGCCAACAGAAGGCAAGTACTGAAGAATGGACAATTTTCATACTAAAAAAGAATTCCTCTAATCATGTTACCATCTCTTATGAAGAATCCAGGGAATCCCAAGTAGAAAATTAGTTTCAGGGGACCCCTGAGGCACTTTAAAGCCTTTAAAAAATTACAGTAATAATAAATTAGCTATTGCTCTTCAGAGGCTTACAGAGCAGCTGAAGCATCAAAATCAGGTCCAAAGAGTTATGTCCATATTTCGGGTTTCTTGAGCTGCTCAGCCCTCTTTAAAGCTTAGTTGAATCTCCAAATACCTTTAAAAAGACATACAATATAACACAGACTGAGTGGGGTTTTTTGTTTAGTGGTAGCATGAAATTTGGTCCACAATGGTAGCAGCTGTCTTCATCCAAACTTAGATAATATTACGTACATCAAGACACATAAAAGAAAGAATACAACAAAAGGGAAAACGGCCAAAACTGACAAACACCTCAAGGAGTCACTAGTTCTCTTGCACCCTTTTCTCTCGGATCTCCCTCAGTCTCTTTTTTTGTGGAGAAAAGAGTATTAAATAACTTTTTTCTCAAGGATGCTAAACGATGTGAAAAAAATGGTTATAAAGGGACTGGAAAAATCTGACCCCAAAGAATCCAGGACACATTACAGATAATTCAGAGGTATACTTCTGATTTGGGGCAAATTTGAAACTAAAGAAATGATCACCTCAGGTAAATGTTAAAATAGATACAATAGATGAAACTAAGTCCAGTTTTTTGGTGTTTTTTTTTTTTTTTT
>PVHX01015970.1:0-44830 GCA_004024805.1 Geosciurus inauris
TGGTACTGGGGATTGAACTCAGGGGCACTCGACCACTGAGCCACATCCCCAGCCCTATTTTGTGTTTTATGTAGAGACAGGGTTTCACTGAGTTGCTTAGCGCCTCGCCATTGCTGAGGCTGGCTTTGAACTCGCGATTCTCCTGTCTCAGCCTCCCTAAGTGCTGGGATTACAAGCGTGAGCCACCGCGCCCGGCTCTCCTATTTCTTTCTGATTTTCTTCTTCTTCTTTTAGAAAGCAATGTCTTCTCTCTAAAACTTTTCCTCTTCATAAAATGTTCCCTTCATTTTCATTCATTTATGCTTTTAGTGAACATTTATATAGTATCTAAATCTTTGTGTCTAATTTAGTATAAGTTGGGCCTATCACAGTAAACAAGACAAAGGCCTTGTTCTTGTGAGGCTTTATGCTGTCCTCGTACAGCAAGAGCAGGCAGCCACAGAGGGGAATGATTTCATGCAGTCACAGTGCTATAATGAAGGAAAAAACAAGGTAATGGAGACACAAGTGAAGAGGTAACTTCAGAGAGTGGTCAGAGAATATGGAGAGGAACTATCTGAGGAAGGCCCACCATTTGAAAGAAGAGGAGGAATGTACCAGTTAGAAGGAGTAACATGAATAAAATTCCTTAAACAAGAATAATACTGGCATGTTAGTGAACAGTGTGGAGGTTGGAAGAGAGATGAGTTTGAAGATACAGGCCAGTTCCAGACCATGGAGGGCCTTCTAGGCCAAGGAAGAGTTTGGATTTTTTCCTAAGTGTAATAAGAAGTCACTGGAAGAGGTTTAGTAAGTGTAAGTGTAAGCCATAATCTAATTTACAATTTTTTTTTTTTTGTGAACCCAGGGGACACTTTGCCAATGAGCCACACCTCTAGCTCTTTTAATTTGTTTATTTTTGAGACAGGGTCTCAATAAGTTGCCTAGGCTGGCCTCAAACTTGTAATCCTACTGCCTCAGCCTCCTGGGTGGCTTGAATTTCAGGTGTGCACCACCACGCCTAGCCTAATATACATTTTTTCAAGGATAGCTTCAGCTGTAGAGTAGGGGACAGGAGTGAAGGCAGCATGACCAGATAGGAGGCTACTGTAGTGACCCAGATGAGGCACGCTGTTGGCTTGGTCTAAGGTGGAACAGTGGAGCTTAAAAGAGGTGGCTAGATTAAGTATATGCTTTTGAATTTGAGCCCATAGGACTCATGGAATGGAATGAAAGAAAGAACAATCAGGGATGACTCCATGAAAGTTTTAGCTTAAGTACACGAAGGTACGGCAATATCATTTATTAGACAGGAAAAGAACTAACTGAAAGTGTTGAAGGGTAAAGGGGGAATGGGAATGTTAAATCTGAAATGCCTAACAGACATCCAATTAGAGAGAACAGCTTTGCAATGGGATGCAGCTCTCCAGGACACAGAAAAGAGGTCAGACCTGAAGGTTTAAACTTTAGCATAAAGATGGTAGTTATTCATTAGTTTCATAGTTTTAATTTATTAATTCTGCTTTTATATTTATTAAGAGATTCCTTTTGTGTCCCTTAATTCTACATTTTTGCTCCAATTTCTTGAGTTGAATAATTCATATATTTTAACTTTATTTTTAAATTGACAAAATTACATGTAGGTGTACATGATGTTTTGAAGTATGTATGTTATGGAATGGCTATATTGAGTTAATTTACATAGACTAAAGCTTCACAATTAGATAAGTTCAAATAGGGAAAAAATATAGAGGGGGAAAAAAGAGGCCTTATTCTGGGCTAAATAAGGGCTTCCAAAATGTTTAGGTTAACAGAAAAGGTAGCAGAGAAGACTAAGAATGAAGAACCAAAGAAGCGGGAGGGGAAAAAAAAAAAAAGAACAGAGAATGAATAGAGTGTGGTATCACTGAATTTAGGGGAAAATTCCCTTAAAAAAGACAGGAAGGTACGAAAAATGGTACTCAACACTTCTGGGATCCAGTAATACTGGTAAGGGCAGAGAAGTGACTACCAGAGTGAGCGAGAAGAATCTGCTGAAGTCCTCTATGGGGGCCATGCCTTGAGTGGCATGGATACAACAGAGGCCTGGTGGAAGTGAGAGAAGGGGAGAACAAACAGGAGGAGACGAAGTCGAACTATCAAGTACATACAATCCTTTTTTTTTTTTTGGTACCAGAGATTGAACTCAGGGGCACTTGACCACTGAGCCACATCCCCAGCCCTATTTTGTGTTTTATGTAGAGACAGGGTCTCACTGAGTTGCTTAGCGCCTCGCTGTTGCTGAGGCTGGCTTTGAACTCAATAAGATTCTCTTGTCTCAGCCTCCCTAAGTGCTGGGAGTACAGGCTTGCGCCAGCCAACACACCCAGCTACATGCAATCCTTTTAATGAAGAGGATCAGGGAAACATACTGAAGGTAGAAAGGGATACAGGGTCAGCAAAAGGTTTTCAGGAGAACCTGAATCTCTTAACATTTCAACTCTATAGGCTGTCTGCCAGCCTCCTCTTAGTCTGGTACACCACACCCTTTTATAATATTCCCAGTCATGATGAAACACTATCCACAGGAAAAACACTCCAATTGACCTCTACTGCATCTTTTACAGAATGGAATCCCTTAATTTACATGTCAGGTCACATACCACAACCTATGCAACTGTTAGGCAACTTCCGATTATGTATATATGCATTGAAGAGATGAACTTTTTCCTATTACCACTTCATACCTCTAAAACTAGCATCAGTCTAATGTGATTTTCCTTGTTAATTTATACAGAGAATAACCTTAAACCTCATTTATGCCAACGCTGAAAACCTTAGTGTGACTAGCACTAGAAATTGTTCCTTATGTAGTCATGAACTCTAAAATGACCTCAGAAATAAGCTGTGAATTCTTGCCAAGGTGTATGAATGAGAGAGTATATGCGAGTGTATGGGAGTATGGGTACTGGATGGAGGTTGGGGAAGGAATTGAACCCAGCTACCATTAACCCACTTTGCCTATGAATACAATGCATCCATAATGGCTTTGTCTAAGCACATGAATAACAATGTATGCAAATCTAAAAGGAAACCTGGAAAACACTTTCTTCTGTTTCCCTCATTTTCTTGGCAAGGGTCCTACACAGAGGGATACAGCTGGAAAGCTGTTTTCTATGGTATACCTGCTAATTGAGCTTATAAAGGCATTTTTCCCCCCACTACCTGGTTTCAGAGAAAGGAGCTCTGAAGATCAACAGCTTGTTCCTAAACTTTTCAAATCCAAACATGTCGCATAGAGGAAACAGATTAAATACCTTTTTTCAAATAAAATAGCACAGAGTTAGTTCCAGTTCAAGACAGTAATAGGTCAGAAGTAGCTTGCTAGATTTTACTGTAGTAATGATTAATTTATATACTACAAAACAATCAAGAATTTAAAAAGTGAATAGAGATTGCTGAATTAAAAATAAACAAAAACCAGACAAGGAAACTCATGCTTAGTGTGAAAGGGGAACTAGATAATATACAAGCTTCTTTCCAACCGCAATTCCCTCAAAATATTAAGAAAAAAAAAATTAGTAGAAAAACTGAAAAACATCCTATCAGGAAAATTTTGGAAAAATAAAAAACAAGCCAACCAACCAACCAAACACCATATTCACAAACAAACCCCCTCCCCAAAATAGCAGTGATCCTGTATCTAGAGGTTTCTCTATTAAAGTTAGTGGGAATTAAAAATCTTAATGGAATTCAGATATACAGCAAAGGCTTGATTCATTATATAGAATTTGAAAGAGTAATTGGCAAATTCTCCTGATTTGTGATGCTTGTGGGGTTTTTGAGACCCCACACATGCTAGGTAAGTGCTCTAAAACTGAGTTACATCGACAGCCCTGAGGAAGTTGGTTTGGAAGGATGATTACATTGAAAGTCACTGCCTGCTACTATCAGAAATTGCCCTTCACAGGGGGCGCAGACCTGCAATCCCAGCGACTCAGGAGGCTGAGACAGGAAGATTGCAAGTTCAAGGCTAGCTTCAGCAACTTAGTGAGGCCCCAAGTGACTTAGTGAGACCTGTCTCAGTTCTCAAAATAAAAAATAAAAAGGACTAGGGATGTAGCTCAGTGGTTAATTCTTGGAACTAGGGTGTGGGGGGGGGTGCCCTCACCATAGTTGCCCTCCCTTCCTGAACACAGAGATCCAAATGCACCAATAGCAGCTAAGACCTTCAATTTGAACCTCAAAGGAAAGCAATTCAGAGATTACACAAAGTAAACTGTTTCACAAATGAGTTCTACTGCCAAGGTAGCTTTTAATTTTTCTTCACATGGTTACTAACATAGAAGAAATAGACTCAGCTATCTACTTGAAAGCATGCCTACTTACTCTATGATGACTACCACTCTGAATAGCACCTCTGAAAATGCTAAACTATAAAACTGCTTCTTTAAAAGCCTCAGAAGCAGGGTACACTGGTACAAGTGCACACCTGAGCAAAAGCCCCTGTGTCTGTGGGTCTAGCTGAGGTAATGCTCTGGGGATACTAACAGGTAGTAAGGCAAAAGAGGTACCTTTGCTGCAGTCATTGATGGCCATCTCCTTCTTGTCCTAAAAAGAAATACAACATTAATGTGAATTACTCTAGTTTTACCTTAATGGCTCAAAGTCCTTTGGTATGATCTGATCATTAATAACTGCTAAGGAGATATGGAATTTTTTCAAAGAATCCCATGACAACAAGCATGCTACTTTCACTGGGATTCCAGGTGTTTGCCACTGTGCCCAGCTTCCAGCTATGTTTAAAAACTGTTAGATGTGGGTTTTGTTCAGTGGTAGTATATATTAATGAATACTGTTTTAACCTCTAAACAATTTTTAAAAAAAATAATGTTATTGTATTTTTTATACTTTTATTTTATTTATTTTTATGTGGTGCTGAGAATAGAACCCAGTGCCTCACACATGCTAGGCAAGCGCTCTTCCACTGAGCTACAGCCCCAGCCCCTATACAATTGTTTTAGCTGAAAATGTAGTTCTGTAGTAGAGCACTTGCCTAACATTCATGAGGCCCTGGTTTAATCCCCAGTACTGCCAAAAAAAGTCTTATTATTGTCTTAATACAAACTGTTGGGGGCTAGGGTTGTGGCTCAGTGGTAGAGTGCTTGCTTAGCATGTATGAGCACTGGGTTTGATCCTCAGCACTGCAAATAAATAAATAAAATAAAGGTTAATCAACAACTAATAAAAAATAATTAAAAAAAATACAAACTGTTGGTTTGTATATTCTGTAAAATTTCTGTTCCCATGCCACATATGCCACATGAAACACTTCCAAAATATTTCACCTTGGAGATGGAATTCATCTACATACATGTTCAGGTTTAAAAAAAAAAATTTCTGCAGGTCTAAGCTTTTAAGCACACACCCTCTTCCCTACCCCGAGGACTTTTAAAATAAAATACCAAAAAACCTGGTTATTCAAATTGACTTTGATGAAGACACTAGAAAATCTCAGGCCACATCAAAGAGAAAGTAACAGTAGACATCTGATCAAAAGGAAGAAACAAGCCGGGCGCGGTGGCTCAAGCCTGTAATCCCAGCACTTAGGGAGGCTGAGACAGGAGAATCGCAAGGTCAAAGCCAGCCTCAGCAACGGTGAGGTACTAAGCAACTCAGTGAGACCCTGTCTCTACATAAAACACAAAATAGGGCTGGGGATGTGGCTCAGTGGTCGAGTACCCCTGAGTTCAATCCCCAGTACCAAAAAAAAAAAGGAAGAAACAAACAAAAAGCCACTTTACTCAATCTTGAGCCAGCTTCATGAGTTGTATAAAGATATGTTAAATAACCTATCCAATGTACTCTGGATATAAGTAGCCATAGTTAAACAAGCAGAATTTAAAAAAAAAAAAAATCAATCATTTTCAATCTAGCCATACTAATTATGTTGACTTAATAGGAAAACCAGACAAAAATCAGCAATAAATCTTATTATTAGTACCAACACAGTATAAAACAAATATATTTTCACTCTCACTCCCCACTCACCCTGATATACCAGGCTCTCAATCCTTTTGAAATACAAAAACTTTTTGAACGTTTTCTGATACATACTTTGGGTTTAAGGGTAACTTTCATCCCAACTGTTGGACACTTCTCCCAGTGTCCATTCTTTGAACAGAAAAATCAGTCTTAGGAATAAGCATCTTTATATCTGGATTAATCAGTGTTCCCCTGTGCCTTTAAATCTTTATCTAGAATTCCAGAGGCCTAAAATAAGTAGCTGTAGCTATTGTGGGACATGCACTACTTGGCTCCTTGCTTCATTAACCTGCCCTAGTTTAGTGCAAACTTCGTCAGCCTTTCTTCCATGAAAAGTATTCACTCAGCTACTTTAAAGAGGAACGTTAATGGCAGTGTGATTCAAGTTGTCTCCAAATATTTTTCTATCTTCCCTGTGCCCTTTACACAAGGGAAACATATGGGCAGGAAAAGAAAAATAGCAACTTTAAGCCCTTATGTTGTTTTTTTGAGATAAACTGCCTTACAAAATACTGCAAGACCATGTGCTTCTTAAAAAGAAAAGGTCAAAGATTCATACCTGTTTCATCCTTGCAGCAGCTCTATTTGAAAACAGAATAGATCTGTCTTTCTGGAAGCAGGATGGGCACATCTGAAGGGCTCGACTATAGGAACTTTCAGCTTCTATATAATCTGAGAATAAGAGAGGTCATTATGATTTTATTCCTGATACTACTGTACCGTAGGATCTCAAAATGCATAGCTTTCCATTTATTATACAAAGGTTTCAAATAAAAGATGGTCCCAGTCTATTAAGTTTTGGGCAGTAAATTTTACTTCCCCCTTTCTTCTCTTTAAAGAAACAGTACTTCTAGTGCTGGGATTGTGGCTCAGTGGTAGAGCGCTTGCCTCCCATGTGCAAGGCACTGGGTTTGATCCTCAGCACTGCATATAAATAAATGAGTAAATAAAGGTCCATCAACAACTTAAAAAATTTTTTTAAAGAAACAGTACTACTTTGTGCCAATCTCACAAGGCATGAGCTTGGTGAACTGACAGATGAATATGCTGTCAGTGAAGAGCACTCAGTGCTCAAGAGTAGTAGCATGTCTTAGATGTTCACTTTCATTTGGTTCAGCAGTTTAGCAAGGAATGTTTCAAAGGGGGTTAAGGAACTGGACGTATCAAAGAGATTAAAGTCTAGGATCCATGATTTGGATGAAGTTTTACAGCTAGGGTACAGTTCAGTATTTAGAGTGCTTGCCTGGCATGTGCAAGGGCCTGAGTTTATCCCCAGCCTAGGACCCCCACACCCCCACACAAAAGCACATGTATTTTCAAGAAAGCTATCATGCTTTCATGAAGGTAATTCGGCTATAACTACATATGACTTTTTTTTTTTTTTGATACTGGGGATTGAACCTGGGGTGCTTAACCACTGAGACACTTCCCCAGTTTTTTTAAAATTTTGAGACAGGGTCTCACTAAGTTGCTGAGGGCCTTGCTAAGTTGCTGAGGCTGGCTTTAAACTTGCTATCCTCCTGCCTCAGCCTCCCGAATTTCTGCTCCACCACGCTCAACTGCATGAAATGTTTGGAGAGACTTTTTTTCCTTCTTTTTTTTTGCAGTGCTAGGGATCTAACTCAGCTTTGCACATGCTAGATAAGTACTGTACCACTGAACTACACCCCTAGTCCCTGGAGAGACATTTTATAAACCATTACTTAACTCAAAGACTTTAAAAGAGAAATTCTGATTAAATGTATATGTTCATTTTTACATGCAGAATTATGGTAAAGATACTAAGAACAAATTATCTATTCATTCCTGTCTCAAGTTTGAAATATTTAATACTAACATACAACCCACATGCAGCGGTACATGCCTGTAATCACAGCTACTTGGCAAGGTGATGCAGGAGGATAACATGTTTGAGGCCAGTCTGGACAAAGTAGCAAGATAACGTCTCAAAATAAAATTAAAAGGGGGCTGGGGTGACAGCTCAGTGATAAGAGCACTTGCCTAGCATGTGTGAGGCACTGGGTTCAATTCTCAGCACCACATATAAATAAATGAATAAAATAAAGGTATTGTGTTCATCTACAACTAAAAAAACATTTAAAAAATTAAATTAAATGGAAAGGGCTGGGGATATGGCTCAGTGGTAGAGAACTTGTCTGGTATGCACTAGGTCCTAGGTTCAAGCCCCTCCTCCACAAAAGAAACCATATAAAAAGACATGTTTTCAAAATTAGAACTATTTGATTAGAAAAAGAAGTCATGACTGCTAAACCAAAATATAAGAAAAATGATCAAACCTAAAAATAACTAGGGGAAAATTATGTTAACACTCTTAGATTTCTAAAGTATATATACTTGGAGATGGTACAGAAAGTTATTATAAGATCAAATTCGCCAAATTATCAGAATGAACCCTAGCTTTACTCCTAAGCAAATGGAGAAAATGGAGAAGGACATAAAGAACTTCTCTCTACTTAAGGCATCTGTTAAGGTTTGAATGCAGTTTGTTCCTTAACAGTTTCATGTATTGGGAGCTAGGTTGTCAATGTGGTGAAGTTGGGGACCTTTAAGAGATGGGGTTTAAGGGCTGGAGATATAGCTCAATTGGTAGAGTGCTTGCCTTGCATGCACAAGGCCCTGGGTTTGATGCCCAGCACCACACAAGGAAAAAAAAAAAAAAAAAGAGGTGGGGTTTACTGTAAGGTCCTCAGATCACTGGAGGCACTGCCTTGGGAGGGGAATATTGGTCACCTGGACAGACAGTGCTTAGGAGAGCAAATTGTTATAAGTCTGAGACTTTCCTCAGTCTCTCTCTGGCTTCCTGTTTTGAGATGTAATCCTTTTCTCTTGCATGTGTTTCAGCCATTTGCAATAGGGCCCTTAACCAAGCAGGCAATATATTTGTTGGACTTTCAGCCTCCAAAACTGTAAGCTAAATAAACCTCTTCTCTTTGTAAAGTTTGCCTGCCTCAGTTATTTTGTTATAGCAACTAAAAACTAACACAGCATCCAAAGAAAAGAGCAATGAAATACAAGTAAAGTCTTTCCCTGGACCATGCTAGAATGGTCAGACCTCTTTCACAGTTCTGTGGTGAGTGAGAAATGGGGACTCAGCTTTTAGAGCAATGCATTAAGGTTAGTGGTCTAGGATTAATGGACTATTAGACTACAGAAAAGAAAAACTATGCTCATGCCAAAAGACACATGGTAACTAGTCACTGCCAAATGAGAATGACTTGGAGTTGGTTAATAAAAACCAAAATTCCAGGTGCTGAGAAGCAACACCACATTGTGAGCAACTCAGACTTGTTAGTTGTTGCCAAATGTTCTTTGGTGTATCTTCATAAACTCTGAAAAATAATGAGTCAAGATGGCCAGACATCAGGGTTAGAACTGTTATCTTACCTCCTTTCTTAAACTGTTCATTTCCCTCCTCCTTTAGTCTAGTGCTCTCCTCTCTCCTTTTCTGAAAAAGATCAGAAATATTATAATGAATAAAAAGGTAAGCTTTGTATACATACAAGTGTATTTAATGGACAGCAAGTTAACTTTTGAGAACTGGGTCAGTTTTACCCAAATCCAAAACAGTGACAACAGAAAAACATAGGACCACCTGGCTAATTGTCAACTGCATTTTCATGTTTGAAACAAAAATAGGTGTTGTTAGCCTGCCCTTTGCTTCCTATGTATCTATCTTTTGCATGGAATGGCAATTCAAGTATCAGTTAATTTTTTTTCACTCAAAAATGAAACTAGGGCTGAGGCTGTGGCTCAGTGGCAGAGCGCTTGCCTCGCATGTGTGAGGCACTGGGTTCGATCCTCAGCACCACATAAAAATAAATAAACAAAATAAAGACACTGTGTCCATGTATAACTAAAAAATATTTTTTAAAAAAATGAAACTAAACCACCTCCACCCTGGTTTGCATACTGGTATAAATTCAAATTCTGGCTCTATACTTATGTTGCACAATCAGTTTCAGAATCTTTATGAGCCTTAGTTTCTTCATGTAAAACAATAAAGCTTAAATAGTGTTTACTTAATGTTTAGTGGGTTAAAGTGATTATATATGAAAAGCTTCCAACACAGTGGCAATAAGTATAAAATACTATTTTTCTGTAAAATAAGCAATTTATTACTCATTGAGCAACAATCGTGGGTTGTGTCATGAAGGAAACAGGATGCTGGAAGAGTGCATTACAGAAGATCGGTCGAGGCTGCAGGGTTGGGGCATTATGCTTTTAGCAGTTGACACAGGAAAATTTAAAGAAACCTAGATAAGTAAATCTCTCTTTTCTTAGCTTGTTTTAGCAACTCAGAAGTTCATGCAGGTGGCCAAACACACACTGAACATAAAGCAGAGTCGATGTCACTCTATGGAGCAAAGGTAACACGTCTGAGCTGGTGTGCACTTTTTCCCATGAACACCTTCATGTGGCTGGCACAAGCCAAACTGGCTGAAGCACTGTGGGCCTGCTGCCCACCTTGGATGATGCTTTTTCTTTCTTTCTTTTTAAACAGAAAGTCACCTGAAATCTCTTCCTTCATTCCTAAAGCTTCTGATTAAATAAAAACTCCGAAAGGAAGAAATATAGTAACGGGCTATTTCACACACATAAGCCTAAAACCTAAATAACTAGTACTCAAGATTACAAGCAAAATCAAAATTATTTCTTCCCTGGAGATCTGTTAATATGTTTGCATGTGTGTGTGCGCGCGCGCGTGTGTGTGTGTTTTGGAATTGGAGATTAAGCCCAGGGGCACAATACCACTGAACTACACTGTCCATCCCATTTTATGTTGAGACAGGGTATTGCTAAATTGCTAAGGCTGGCCTTGAATTTATGATCCTCCTGCCTCAGTCTCCCAAGTCACTGGAATTATAGGTCTGTGCCACCACACCTGGTTTGTTAATAGGTTATTGATGAGACCAGGGTGATTCCCAAATTTCTTATTACAATCTGAATAAAACAGAGGATTTCATGAATCTTAGTAAAGAAACTAAAAGGTAGGTATAAACTGAATCTACTTCTTTTGGTATCTGTATGTCTGACACACAGCAGATATAATAATAATCTATTTTTAAGATATATCTGAAGGGCTGTTCTAAGGGAATACAGAAAAAATAAAATGGGTGGTAGTGGTGATAAAAAAAATATAACATTATGGCCATATTTACTTAGTACTATCCATAACAGAGGTACCTGGACTAAAATGTTCTCTATTGCATCAGTTAGGGGTTTTGCATGCATGTAAAAGACTTTTATTTTAAACAAACAAACAAGCAAAAAAAAACTTAGGTGCAAATTTATTGGAAAAATATCTGGAGCTCACAGACCAATAGGAAGCTTAAAGAACTGGTTCAAGAAGCCAGGGAGAACTCAAGGCAACTCTGTTAAGGAGCAGAAAGCAAGCTGGGCACATTGGCGCATGCCTGTGATCCCAGCACTTTGGGAGGCTGAGACAGGAGAATCTCGAGTTCAAAGCCAGCCTCAGCAACAGCGAGGCGCTAAGCAACTCAAGAGACCCTGTCTCTACATAAAACACAAAATAGGGCTGGGGATGCGTCTCAGTGGTCGAGTGCCCTTGAGTTCAATCCCTGGTACCAAAAAAAAAAAAAAAGAAGTAGAAAGCATGTCTTTCTGTGAGTCTGGATCGAACAGTGCTGCCTTAGTAGCAAATAAATTATGACCATTCCCTTTGCTTTGCCTTACTTGATCCAGATTCAAGGTTTCAGTCAGAAGCATCCAATAAACCTGACTCAGGTCACATGGCTTAGCTATTTGGGGATGGAGCAAGGGCCCTGGGCTACTGTCACTCAACAAGATTACAACACAGAAGAATTCCTCCAAATAGGAAAGAAGGTTGAATGCCATAGAACCAAGAAAATCCATAAGAAATATAGCTAAACGTTATTTTAAAGCAGGAATTCTTTAGAGAGGGTAATTCATCAAATTACTACAGTTTGATGTCCATTGTTAAAAACTTTCAATTTCCCATGTTCAAACTCCTTTCTGTTCTATAATCTGTTCTTCAGAACTAACTCATGTTCTATGAGCTAAGATGAATCACTCAGACTGCCAGGTCAGGTTCCTGTGAAGAGAGGAGAGAGAGAGAGGGGGGAAGAGGAGAAAGAACAGAGAAAGAGAAAGGGGAAAGAGTATATTTTAAGAGACCTGTCAATTAGTGTGGTAGCACACACCTGTAATCCCAGCTACTCAGGAGGCTGAGGCAGGGGACTGCAAGTCCGAGGCAAGGCTGGGCAACTTAATGAGATCCTGTCTCTCAATAAAAAAAGGGCTGGATACGTAGCTCAGTGGTAGAGTGCTTGCCATACATATATGAGGCCCTGGGTTTATCCCCAGTACCAGGCACACAGACACAAAGAGAGAGACAGACCAATCATTCTTGGTAAATTTACAACATTAAGTTCCCAACTGGTAAAGATGAAACCAAGGTATACCCAGAAAGGGCCAGCCTAAGCAAACTTCACATTGCCTTATAATTAGGAGAACTAAAAGTTGGAAGACCAAACAGAAGGGCTTTAGAACATAATTTTGAGGTCAATTATTCTAAGGAAGGCATATTATTGTTTGGCTGACAAATCACAACTGGAAGACCCAGTAAGCAGCAGTACACAATGGAAAAGAGCTTCTGCTTCCCCCTCTGCAGACTGTGTAAACTGAGGATTAATGCAATTATCAATAACATGCTGACTATCTCCTTGGAAACAGCTAAAAATAGCACTTTGGAGGAGAAACGAACTATCTCCCAGCTGTGCCAACTGACTTGATCCCAATACAAAGACCGAGGTGTACTCTGCTGCCTGAACACACATTCTCCAAAGGATAGCACGTACATTGTGTAACGTTACTGAAATCCAATGACAGATTTTATAGAGTGTACACAGGTCTTAGCAGGCTATGTGCCAGAACCTTCACTCACACATTAGCTGGTAGTGCTGATATTCTGCAACACTATGAGGTACAAATCTTTCTAGGTTCTGTTCAATGAACAGAAGCTTCTAATGTGGTGAGGAGCCCTCTCACATGCCTCCATAATGCCTTTTAACATGCTCCAGAGAGGCCTCATGGGGAAACATTACTCTTGAATTATATTTCCATAGAAATGGGAAGCAAAGAAATTTTACAAGGCTCTTTACTCAGTATTCCTCCCCTTCCCTGAAAACTCGGGGGAAACAGTGATATTACTCTGGGTTGTAAAATCATCACAAGAACTGCCAAGGAAAACTCCACACAGACAATGCCCTCAATGAATGGAATTTATTTCAACAGTTCAAACTACGAACTTTTCACCTTGGTAGTAGAAATTCAGCACTACCTACATCACTAGATACTTAACCACTTATAACGTGCTGTCACATACTTTAGCTCATTTGCTTTTTCAAGACAATTCTGAGAGGTGAACACTGAGGTCCTTATACAATGAAAAAAAAAATAAAGATTCAAAAATGTCTTGTTCTTCATACTACATCAAACTTCTATTTCAACTCAACCTTATTTCCCACTATGGTTCAACAAGCCCTCCCTTCTATACAGCCTGACCTCATTTTATTGCCTTTTAAAACTTATTTATGCTTTTCCTTTGTAATGTTTGCTTATGTGTCTCTATCTGGAATGCTCTTCCATGGAACAACTCTTCCATGTTCTCCTTCCACATTCCCAAACCAAATTTTACTAGTTTTCAAAGTCTAGCACAAATCATGTCTGCTCCTCAGGGCTATTTTGCCCCCATGATCTTTCTTTAAATGAAGAATACACATATGATTTCTAAATCTGGAATTTAATTCTGCTTAATAGGTTATTTTAAAAGTATTATAAAGTCAAAGCATTTGAATGCTTTTTTTCTCTCCAAAGTCTCAAATGTTAACTTGAATGTATAAATTATTTCATAAACTGTAGGACGTTATACAGGACTTGGACCTGAAAGGGGCTTTTGTGATAGCCTTTTTTCTGCCCCACCCATTCCCCATGGCCACTTTTAGATAGCACTCCAGGTACTCAATTCCCCATGGTTTCCTGTCCAAGCTTCCCCCAATCCACTTCTAGGCTCTCCATCGGGCTTTTACCTGGTCTGTCCTACTGAAAGTGGATTTTGCTGCAGGTGGATGTACTATTCCAGGTGCCCATATTCTCTTATGATGCCTGCCCTAGAGTAGGAATGGCCATCACTCCAAGGAATTCTGGATTATTTTAGTGTGAAATGGTATCTAGAAACTGGGATGTGGGTACAAGAGTGCTGTTACTACCATGTCTCTACTTCTAGGCCTTACAGTGAAGAAACCCAGGAAATATATATATTTAAAAAATTTTTTTAAGCTGTAGATGGACACAATATCTTTATTTTATCTGTTGATTTTTATATGGTGGTGAGAATCAAACCTAGTGCCTCATACATGCTAGGCCAGCACTCTACCACTGAGACACAACCTCAGCCCAGGAAATATATCTTAAAAAAATAAAACAACAACAACAATAAAAAAAAATACACAAACCATGAATCCAAAGAATATATATAAAAGTGAAATCCAATAATAAAGGATTTTTCTTCATCTTCACCAACAGTGAAAATTCTGGTCTCCAGAATAGCAATATACATGCTCCCCAACTTATAAAGAGGTCGTGTCTGGATAAGTCCATTATAAACTGAAAATATCCTAATTGAAAATGCATTTAATATACATAACCTACCAGATATGACAGTCTAGCCACACAGTGCTCTCTACTGTTGGTTATTCCTGCAATGGTGGCGTCTCACTGGGAGCTGCAATTTGCTGCCACTGCCCAGCATCAAGAGCCTCATACTGCGTATTTCTAGCCCAGGCAAAGGTCAAAATTCAAAATCTGAAGTACTGTATATTTTCTACTGAATGTATATCACTTTTACACCACTGTAAACTATAAAAACACTAGCTGGACCATCATAAGTTGGAGACTATATATTTACTCATTTGCTCTGTCCTACAATAAACAAGAGTCTCAAAATAACTATATGAATATCACTACCAACAATAAACCTGTGATGAGATTTCTCTGCATTTTTCTGTTACTAAGAGTGCATAGTCAAAGGGGTGTACTATGTCCAAAGTTACTGAGTTCGTTATAGTTGTGCTAATTTGTTTATGCTTGTGACTGATCTTGTGTATATGTGTGTGGGGGTGCTGGTGTTTGAACCCAGGGACTTGCACATGCTAGGCAAGTGCTCTACCAGCTGAGCTACATCCCCAGCCCTGTAACTGATTTTAAGGCTTCATTTTTTTCCCTCATCCTTTCTGATTTTTTGAGTATGTAAAATATTTACACATTTCAAAATTCAATGTGAGGGCAACTTCAGATGTGACTAAACGGAGGAGGTTGCCAAATCCTCTTCCCTAAAAGTAACTAAAAAGCTAAACAAAAATATCAACCAGGGGCTGTGGTTGTGGCTCAGTGGAAGAGCGCCTGCCTAGCATGCGTGAGGGACTGTGTTCAATTCTTGGCACCATGTATAAATAAATAAAAAGAAAGGTTCATCTACAACTAAAAAGTATTTTTTAAAAAATCTACCATTTCAGTCCCCTGGATATTCACTACAAGGCTTATATAGCACAGTAATATTTATTCATGAAAAACTAATAATTTCCAGGAAAGAACCATAGAAACTTGTGGTGTACTTGCCTCATCATTCAACATGGTATCTCTAACAAAGTAAGTTGGCTATAAATAACCATCAGTTTCCCTGCTGGAGGAAGCTGACTTATCTGGAACAGAGGAGAAATAATCCATGCCTGATGGTGATGTCAGTCTTAAATAGCAATCTGAGTGGCAAATGGGGAGCTCTAGAGGTTTTACTGGTGTGAGGTTGTAGTTCTGGCTGGAACAAGCAATGGACCCCCAGGCCCTAGCTAGCAATTTAACAGGAGATACAGAAGAGACAGAGGCACTTGACAGGTTCTCCAAATATGCCTGACTGACTGGAGATGGAGTGTGTACTTGGGAAGACTAGAGAGTTTCAAAGCTACTCACATATTCTTAGGAGCCTGTATATGTACAATAAAATGACACAAGAGGATACAGCTAGGACAGCCAAGTAGAAGCTAGGGCACACTTGAAGATTGCCTGAACCTCAAATGAGCTTCTGATTCCACACACAGAAGCCTTATTGGTTTGGGGTGTTGAACAAGATCTCTGACCAGTAATTGGCTCGCCACTGGAACAACCCCAAGAAAGTCAGGCATAAAATCAAACTAACCAAAACAAAAACAAAATCCAGCTGAGCAAAGTCATCAGTGGGGCCATATAACACAGGGGAAATGAATCACAGTTTATTATTAAACAACTAAACAAAATAGCAATGAAAATAATTAGGGGCAAGAGGGAAGAGTCAATCCAGACTTGCTATAATATTACCTAAAATGTTTAGTTTCAACAAAACATTATAAAAGATGCAAAGAGACAGGAAAGCTAACACCCAAGTTAGGAAAAAAACTGCCCCAGAATGGGGATATAGTTCAGTGGTACAGTGCTTGCCTAGTGTGTGTATGGCTATGGGTTTGATTCCTAGTACTGCCAAAAAAAAAAAAAAAAAAAAAAAAGCCAAGCCAATATTCCTTGGGGCTGGCAGAGTGCATGCTTACCGCGCACAATGCCCCAGGTGTCACCCTTAGTACTAACAAAAACAAAAAAGGACTCAGAAATAATTAAAATCAAAGCTGAAATCAATGAAACTGAAACAAAAGAAACAATTCAAAAAATTGATAAAACAAAAAGCTGGTTCTTTGAAAAAAGAAATAAAACTGACAAGCCCTCAGCCACCCTAATGAAAAGGAGAGAAAACACAAATTACTAAAATTTGTGATGAAAAAGTAAATATCACGACAGACTCTACTGAAATAGAGGATAATTAGAAACTATTTTGAAAATTTATACTCCAGTGAAACAGAAAACCCCGAATATACCAACAAATTTCTAGAGGCATATGACCTACCTAAACTGAATCAGAAGGACATTCACAACTTATACAGATCAATTTCAAGCAAGGAAACAGAAGATGCCATCAAAAGCCTACCCACCAAGAAAAGCCCAGGACCAGACGGATTGTTAGCCGAATTCTACAAGACCTACAAAGAACAACTAACACCAATACTCCTCAAATTATTCCATAAAATAGGGAAGGAGCCCCTCCAAACTCATTCTACAACGCTGTTATCACCCTGATACCAAAACCAGATACATCAACAAAAGAAAATTTCAGACCAATATCCCTG
Source organism: Geosciurus inauris (assembly GCA_004024805.1). Lineage (NCBI taxonomy): Eukaryota > Metazoa > Chordata > Mammalia > Rodentia > Sciuridae > Geosciurus > Geosciurus inauris. Next base: position 17,271 of record PVHX01015970.1, read on the forward strand.
ATGAAAAAAAAGGACTCGGTACCCTTAGATGTTAGATCTAGCAAAGACTTGAAAATAGCTATAAATAAAAATGTTCAAAGAATTAAAGAAAACTGTTTAAAGACTTAAAGTCTTAACATGATACTGATTAATAAAGAGATAAATTATTATCTTTAATTTTAATTTTTTATGGTGCTGGGGATGAAACCCAGGGCTTTGTATATGCTAAACATGTACCACTGAGCTATGGTTCCAGCTTGACAATTATTTAAAAAGAAAAAGAAAACAAAAAGTTAAAAAAATTCAATAACTAAAATGGAAAATTCACAGAGGGATTCAAGAGATCTGAACTTGTATACAAAAGAATAAGTAAACCTGAATTTAGATCAATAGAAATTTTATAATCTGAAGAACAGAAAAAGAAAAAAAAAAAAAACATTGAGGAAAATGAACAGAGCCCTCACAATATGTGATGGAAGTCCTGAAGGAGAGAGACTCCAGAATATTTAAAGAAATAAAGGCTGAAAACTTCAAAATTCTAATGAAAAACACTGAAGATTCAAGAAGCTCACTAAACCCCAAATAAGATAAAGATTCACATCTAGAGACACTAGAGCCAAACTATTGAAACATAAGAGAGAAAATGTGAAAGTAACATGAAAAAAAATTATATAAGGAAACAATAAAATGGTTAATTTCTGATTTATAATCAAAAACAATGGAGGCTAAGGCAGTGCAACCACATATTTAAAATGGTAAAAGAAAAAACTTACCAAACCCACATTGTATTTTAGCAAAACTATACCTCAAAATGAAGGCAAAATAAATATATTCACATATAAATCAAGACTGAGAGAATTAATGCTACCAAGCCTGCCTCATAAAGCATACTAAATAATGTCCTGCAGGCTAAATGAAAATGACACTGAATGGTAACTCAAAATTACAGGAAGGAAGGAAAAGTACCAGAAATGGTAAGGTTTTTCTTTTCCCTTAATTGACTAAAAGACAAAGGATTATAAATAATATATACAAATAGTAATTGGGTTCATAACATACATTATTATAATGTAAATAACAATGGTCGTATAAGGCAGGGAGAAGGAAATGAAGCTAAGTAAAGCAAAGTTTCTGTATTTTACTATAATCAGGTAGTATTAAACTAAGTTATGTTGTAATAAGATACATGGCGGGGGGATTACTGGGGATTGAAAACAGGGTGCTATACCACTGAGCTATATCCCCAGCCTTTTTTATTTTGAGACAGTCTCACTAAGTTGCTGAGGTTGGCCTTGAACTTGCAATTCTCCTGCCTCAGCCTCCAGAATTGCTGGCATTACATGTACACAACACCATATTCTGCTATAAGGTACATATCATAACCGCTACTATAAGGTACATATTATAATCGCCATAGCAACCCCTGCAAAAACACCTAAGAAGTGGGGCTGAGGTTGTAGCTCTGTGGTAGAGTACCTGCCTAGCATCTGTGAGGCACTGGGTTTGATCCTCAGAATCACATATAAATAAATAAAATAAAGGTATTGTGTCCATCCACAACTAAAATATATCTTAAAAAGTAGCTATGAAATAAACAAAGTTAGGGCTGGAGTTGTATTGTAGCTAGGTAGTGAAGTGCTTGCCTCTACATCAAAGTCCTTAGGTTCAATCTATTGCACGAAACCAAAACCAAAAAAAGATCTAAGTATAGACTGTCTGTAAGAAATACACTTTAATATATGCTTTTGGCACCTTTGTTTAGGATCAGATGACTACATCTGTATAGGTCTATCTCTATCTTCTACTGGTCTTCATGTCTGTTTTTATGCCAATATCATGCTATTTTTTTTTAATATCTTTATTTATTTTTATGTGGTGCTGAGGATCGAACCCAGTGCCTCACGCATGCGAGGCAAGCGCTCTACCACTAAGCCACAACCCCAGCCCCTATCATGCTATTTTTGTTACTGTAGATTTGTAGTAAAATTTGAGATTGGGTATTGAAATTTCATCTCGTCTCAGAGTGGCAAGTAACATAAATGTAAGTAACAATAAACGCCATCAAGGTGTGGGAGAAAGGAACACTTAGATGTTGTTGGTGAGACTACATTGAAAATTAGCACAATCACTCTGAAATTGGCATGCAGATTCTGTAAAAGACTAGGAATGGAGCCATCATACAACCCAGTTATTCCACTTCATGGTATTTACCCAAAAGAATTAATATCAGCATACTATAATAATACATGCATTCCAACATTTATACCAGCACAAGTCACAACAGCCATGTTATAGAACTAGCCTAGGTGTCTGTTAACAGATGAATGTGACATATATACACAATGGAGTTCTACTCAGCTATAAAGAAAAATAAAATCGTCATTTGCTGATAAATAGATGGAACTGGAGAACATCATGCAAAGTGAAATAAGTCAGACTCAGAAAGCAAAAATTGAATGTTTTCTCTCATATGTGGAAGCTAGAGAGAAAAGGAATTTAAGAAAAGGGGGAATTAAAAAAAGAACTGCATGCCCATAATCCCAATAACTCAGGAAGCTGAGGCAGGAAGATCACAAGTTTGAGGCCAGCCTCCGGAACTTAGTCAGATTCTGTCTCAAAAAAGGACTGGGGAGCCGGGCGCGGTGGCGCAAGCCTGTAATCCCAGCACTCAGGGAGGCTGAGACAGCCTCATGAGCTCAAAGCCAGCCTCAGCAATGGCGAGGTGCTAAGCCACTCAGTGAGACCTTGTCTCTACATAAAACACAAAACAGGGCTGGGGATGTGGCTCAGTGGTTGAGTGCCCCTGAGTTCAATCTCTAGTACCGAAAAAAAAAAAAAGGACTGGGGATGTAGCTCAGTGCTAAAGCACCCCTGGGTTCAATACTCAGTGCCCTCCCCCGCAAAAAAAGAATCTAAGGAATCTCACTAGGGAGAACAGAATACAAGAAGGAAAGAGAACAAATAGGGGAGGAAAAGTAGAGGTACTGAAAAGTGAAATACACCAAACTAGGCTACCTGCATGTATAAATAAAGCACAGTGAATCTCACATTTATGTGTAAGTGTAATGCACCAATTAAAAAATAGATAAAAAAAAAAAAAATAGAAAGGAGACCAGTAGAATAAAAAAAGGGGAGTAGGGCAGGAAGAGAAAAGGGAAAGGGAAAGTACCAGGGAATTAAACGGAACAAATTATGTTATGTGCATGTATGAATATCACAATAAACCCCAATGTTATATATAGTTTCAATACACTAATAAGAAACAAAAACAAAAACAAAAAATACACTGCAGACTCAAAAACTAATATACTGAAAGCAACAGGATGAAAAAAGATATATTCTTTAAAAGAGGATTGGCTAAAATAATATCAAATAAAATGTTTCAAAAATATATTATATATATATTACTAGAGACACCCCCCCAAAAGATTTCTAATAAAGAGAAAAGGTCAAATAAGGAAAAAAAAAGAGTTAAAAATGTAAGACAGGCATAGTGGTACATGCCTGTAATCCCAGTGGCTGGAAAGGCTGAGGCAGGAGGATCTCAAGTTCAAAGCCAGCCTCAGCAACTCAGCAAGGCCCTATGCAACTTAGTAAGACACTATCTCAAAATAAAATATAAAAAAAAAAAAATTAAAAGGTCTGTGGATCTGGCTCAGTGTTCAAGTGCCCCTGGGTTCAATTCCTAGTATTAAAAAAAAAGTCATAAATATATATGTAAAGTCATAAAATATATAAAGCAAAAACTAACAATTTATAGGAGAAACAGACAATTCAACATTAATTGCTGGAAATTTCATACCCCAAGCATAGCATAATATATTGTTTGAAAATATACATCCACATAGCTTTTACTCAGATTATGTGAGAAAGAGAAAGATGCCAGGCTATCAGATGCTTCCCACATGTCCCTTTCAAATCCTCCTGTCCCAAGAGCCCTGCCAAACACTGAATTTTTTCTCATAAATTAACTTGAAGGATCTGGATAGGTGACCGAGGTTGTCACACTTCTAAAAAATTGTAGAATTCATGCAATCTTGAGGGAAACATGCATTTAACAATGACTTTTAAGAGACTGCAGAAGTCCCAAAGCCTAATATATTTTATGGCCCATGCTTACATTTAATTTTGACTTAATACCCATAGTTAACAGTTTCTGACTGTTTTCATGTGTAGTTACTTAATACTTAAAACTTTTTAGAAAGGAACTATTTTTAAAAAATTTTTTTTTAGTTGTCAATGGACCTTTATTTTATTTATTTACAAGTGGTGTTAAGAGTCGAACCCAGTGCCTCACACATGCTAGGCAAGCGCTCTGCCACTGAGCCCCAGCCCCAGCCTGACAGGAACTATTATTATCCCACTTAACACCAGGTTAAATGGTGGAGCTGGGACAGATCTGTCTAACATTTTAAAGTTCATGTTCTTAAGCACAAGAGCATATAACTGTCTTTCACTGGTGTGGAAATAAAGAATTGTTTGCAGGAAGTAGAAACTGAATAAGGCACAGAAACTCCTTGCAGAAACTGAACATGGACCTTATGTGTTTCATAGTCCTAAAGAAAAAGCCATTTGTAACTCTTGCTGTCAAGAATTAGGTTATTGATCTCTTTCACTAAATAAGCAAAATGGATTCCCTTTTTATATCTTTGCAGATGGACCAAATCAATTTGTTAAGTGCTTAAAATCTACTCTTTGACTCATAAATTTAGGGATGTTCAGAATTTATTTAATTCTATTTTCCAGGTAATGATTTTCTTAGGTCAGTCAAAGGGTAAGAGAATTTTAGTTGATACAGGAAACCATACTTTCCTTCTCCCCACCCTCACTGAAGACAGAACCCAGAGTTGGGGCTGGGGTTCTATCACTGAGCTATATCCTCAGTCCTTTGGACTTTGAGACAGGGTCTAAGTTGCCAAAACTGGCCTCAAACTTGCAACCCTCCTGCCTCAGACTCCCCGATAGCTGGGATTACAGGTTTATAAGCCACTAAGCCTGCAGCAAAACAACATCCTTTTTTTTTCCTCTTCCTTCTGGTATTCAGGGTTGAATCCAGGGGTGCCTGAACACTGAGCTAGATCCCTAATCCTTTTTATTTTGAGACAGAATCTTACTAAGTTATTCAAGGCCTTGCTAAATTGCTGAGGCTGGCCTCGAGCCTGTGGTCCTCTTGTCAGCATCCCAAGATGCTGAGATTATAGGTGTGTGCCACTGCACCTGGCTGCAAAAAAATACCTTAACATGTTTATATACTTTTTAAACTAAGCAAATTCGTTGGTTATTTAAAAATTCTATTATCACTCAAATCTCTGAATGGTGACACAATCTAAGTCTAAATAAAGTTCTTTGTTTTGATAAACAATGTCATTATAAATTAGGTTCTAAATGAAAATCTAACAAACATTAGAAGGTAACCATTTAGAAAAGAATACAAATTTCATCTTAGTTGCTATTAAAATTTACCTACATCATCGAAGCAAAAATGGACTTTTAAAAATGGTTCTAAGACATGGCAGCCATTTGGAAAAAGAAAATGAGACCCATGGGTCATAGCACTTGTAAGAATAAACTGAATGGATTGGAGTTCTAAATGTAAAAAGTGAAACCACACAAGAAGAAACAGATGATTCGTCTTTAACTTCAGCACGGGGGATGGCTTTCTAACTATGGTTCAAAATTCAAAGGCAATGCAAGAAAAGATTAATAAATCTGACTACAGAAGAACTAAAACAATGTATTTGGCTGACAAAACAAAATGAAGCAACACATTCCACTATAACCAAGGCCAAAAGACAAATGACACTGAACGAGTATTTTTATATCAATATTTATAGCAATATTAATCATAATGGACAAAAGGCAGAAGCAACTTAGTGTCCATGGAAAAACAAAATGTAGTGTATACAATAGAATATTATTCAACTTAAAAAGTAATGAAACTCATACTGCTACAACACAAACAAACCTTGGCAACATCACACTTAGTGCAACAGGCCAGACACAAAAGGTCAATGGATGATTCCACTTAAATGAGGGAAAGTCAAAGTTATAGAAACAAAGTAGGATGGTGGTTACTACGGGTTACGGGAACGGTGCAATGGGAGTGACTGTTTAATTGACGTGGGATTTTGCTTCAGAAAGATGAAACAGTTCTGGAGCTGAAGAGTGCTGATGGTTGTATGATAATGAGAATGTACTTAACACCACTGAACTGTATACACTTAAATTTAATGTCATGTATACTTCATCACAATTGAACTTCTTAAAAAGTGAGGGACAAGCTGGGCGCGGTGGCTCAAGCCTGTAATCCCAGCACTCAGGGAGGCTGAGACAGGAGAATGCGAGTTCAAAGCCAGTCTCAGCAATGGCGAGGTGCTAAGCAACTCAGTGAGACCCTGTCTCTACATAAAACACAAAATAGGGCTGAGGATGTGGCTCAGTGGTCGAGTGCCCCTAAGTTCAATCCCCAGTACCAAAAAAAAAAAAAAAAAAAAAAAGTGAGGGACAAAAAAGGAAAAACCTTCAGAGAAAAATGGGAAAAAGATATGAATTCACAGATATAAAAACAGCCCTTAAATACATGAAAAAAATTCTTGAACTCACTATAATTAAACCCAAATTAATACTGAGAAATCATTTCTTTATCAGACAGGCAAAAATTAAAAGGTATGGCAACATATACTACTGGTGAGGTTGTGAGGCTGTGGGGAAGCAGGTCCCTTCACACACTGCTAGTGGGGGTACAAACTGGCACAACCCTTCTGGAGGGGGATGTGACCATTCCTAAAAACATCACACATGCACTCAACCTTTTGACTCAGCAAAAAATTCTTTAGGAATCTACCCTGATGATACATCTCCAACACTACGAAAATACATATGCAAGGTTATTTGCTGCAACAATGTTTATAATTGTAAAACACTAGAAATAATCTAAATTCTTTTGATAGAAATAATCTAAATTCATGATCTTATCACCACACAATGAAATATTATTCAGCTGGAGAAAGAATGGAGATTTCTATGAACTGATATGATTATTTCTAGAATTTGCTCCTAAGTAAAAAAATGTGAAATACAATAAAGTATCTGAAATATGCTATCCTTTAAATAGAAAAGGAAATGTAAGAAAATATACATGTATCTGCCCATTTGTATAAAAGAATTAAAGTAATGATAGATTGAAAATTAACAAGATTGCTAACTAAAGGTGGTGGGCGAGAAGGGATGGAAAACAGGCATGAGCCAGTAGGGATGAAGGAGAGAAGCTTCTCTGAATATACCTTTTTGTATAATTCTAATTAGAAGTATCACAATTGTTTCATATACTCAAAAATTAATGATTAAACCAGCAAGGGCACTAAAATGGAATACAAACAGTAACAAATAAACCTAACTATATTATACTGACGTGTGTGTAGATTGCAGGTGTGCGCCACCTTGCCCAGCCATATTAAATTCACACATCATTATCTTATATAAAACAGCCAGCATGTACACAGTACTTGCTATATGTCATACATTGTGCTAAGAGCTCTATACGGATTGATTCATTAAAATATTAAAAGTTTGAAGTTTATTTAATAGGAAACACACACACACAGAAACCCAAGCTGTAGAACTTCACCTTCAACTGATTTTAAATCAGTGTAACCTGGCAAAAATGCACGAGAGTGCTCTCCTACTTGTCAAGGAACAACCACTCCCAACAGGGACTCTCCATAATGAAGCAGTTGGCTGGACTCTATTTCACTTTAGGCCAGTGTTCACAAGATCAACTCGTATTAGGGATACCTGGAGTTTACAAGTATACAAACAAGTATTATTATATAAAAGTTGCATTAAATGCACTTAAGATAATTTCTGAATTAAGTTATCCTGTGGTGAGCATGTGTTTAACACACAAATGGAGAAAACTAAGGGCCTCATACCATGAAGTTCATTGTCCGTACTATAAATTTACTGGCAGCTCTCTGCTTCCCCCTGCAGCTTTGTGAAGTAATTGCCACAAAATAAAACTACATTTGTGTTTGCAGCCGAGCACCTACCCAGAGATCAAAGATCAATCAATCACATCCCCGTAAAAGGGAGAGTAAAAATAGGTTACATATTTGCTCAAGTGCTAGAAAGCGGAGGCACATGCAACAGAACTTTCTGTTAGTCCTATCTAGGTGAAATGAGAAAACCGCATTTGGAATGCAACTACTGAAAGGGCTATGGACACTGGTGTTACAAATTATTCCGAAGGGAATTATTTATCATAAAAAAAGCAAGAGCTTTCAGTTTTGTTTTCTTTGAAATTGGACATCATGTGCTTTACACACAGAGATACATTTGTTCTTTCCACAAGACATTTTTACAGGCCCTCTAAGGAGTCACAAGGAGGATCTTTGACTCTAGGCTATAGAAAGAACCTTAGACTCATTAAGTTGTATCCTTCCAGGAAAGTAAAGCAAAACAAAACAAACAAACAAACAAAAATGACTGCTCCACGGGGAATTAATCTTGGAAATATTTCTGTTTCTCCACTCACAATATTGTATTTTCCAAAACTCAGTTTAATAGAAATTTCCTATTTTAGCATTGCATAAACTGCTTCAATTCTGCCCAACAAATCATTTTTAGACTATGAGCACAAATGTGGGTAAAAGGAAAATCGATTTGGTAAACCATTCTTCTGATGTTGGGTGCTGTCAGTGTGCTGGTTAGTCATCTGGGTCTACGTGGCTCTCTGCTTTCCAAAGAACTCCGGACACAGTTCTCCCAATATCAAAATTACCTGGGATGCTCTAACAAAGCAGACAGATGTCTGGCTGACACCTCAGAGGTATGCAGTGTCAGATATTTCTCAGGGCTTTGCAGAGTTAGTAAGTTTCCAGTGATTCTTGAGCACCATAAAGTTTGAGAACCATTGACCTACACAAAGCGATCTTTCTTAGTAAACATAGCAAATATGGACTGCCACTAAAATATTTATTTATTTATGCACAGTACTGGGGATTGAACCTAGGGGTGACCCACAACTGAGCTACATACTCGGCCCTTTTTATTCTTCACTTTGGGTCAGGGTCTCCCTAAGTTGCTCAAGGGGGCCTCAAACTTGCAGTCCTTCTGCCTCAGCCTCCTGAGTTGCTGAGATTACAGGTATGCACCACTACGCCTGGCTCCACTTTAACCTTCTTACCAGCAAGTGATGTAACCACATCCTATTAACTTCCAAATAGTTTAGAACACACACCTCTTATGTTTTAAATTCAGGTCCAAAATCTAAAGTTTCTTTCTTTTTTTTTTTTAATATTTTTTTTAGTTGTAGATGGACATAATATCTTTATTTTATTTATTTATTTTTATGTGGTGCTGAGGATTGAACTCAGTTCCTCACGCATGCGAGGCAAGCGCTCTACCACTGAGCCACAATCCCAGGCCTAAAGTTTCTCATAGTTCTTAAATTCTAGGTTTTTTGTTGTTGTTATTGTTGTTTTGGAGGGGTACTAGAGATTGAACCCAGAGGTGCTCCACCAGTGAGTCACATCCCTAGTCATTTTTAATTCTTTGAGACAGGGCTTCAAACTTGATCCTCCTGCCTCAATTTCCCAAGGTGCTTGGATTCCAGGTGTGTACCACCACATCTGGCTAAATTTTAGGATTTGATTCAATCGCTTGCTAATGGCACTCATCAAACCCAGCAGTGGTTATTTTAAGAAATTAATTAAAGCCAGGCGCGGTGGTGCACACCTGTAATCCCAGCACTTTGGGAGGCTGAGACAGCAGAATCACAAGTTCAAAGCTAGCCTCAGCAACGGTGAGGCACTAAGCAACTCAGTGAGACCCTGTCTCTAAGTAAAACACAAAACAGGGCTGGAGATGTAGCTCAGTGGTCGAGTACTTCTGAGTTCAATCCCCTGTACCCACCCCCCCGCCCCCCATAAAGAAAAATTAATTAAAATGGAAACTTCAGTTCAAAAGGAAGTCCATTACAAATGAAAGAAAAGTAAAACATCAAAATCATAAAGGGCTTGCTCATGAGGTTACCAGAAATATGCAGACCACTATGGAGGAAGTTACTGGAAAGCATTCTGGAAGCAAGAGTATTCACTGAAGATATGTCCCTAATATGTTCCAACAACATTGATAAGATTATGAAAATGATGTAATAAGGTGATAAAAACATGAATATCAACTGATTAAGTAAAGCTGTGCACGCCTATAATCCCAGCTATTTGAGAGGCTGATGTTGGAGGATCACCAGTTTGAGCCCAGCCTTAGCAAGACCCTATCTTGGAAAAAAAAAAAAATGTGGAATCTAAGAAAAATGAGTGGAATGGGGAAAGGACTGAAATATAATGGTTCCCAGTTAAAGACAAAGAATAATGTTTTAAATAAATTTCACAGCCTAATGAAATTGTTTTAAGATTAATATTCCAGCTACGCACTGAGTACACATTTACCACCAAGCAACAGATTCTTTGATCCCTTACTTAAATGGATCAAAGTATGTACATATGCATAAATGAATACAACATACAAAAAACTGGTGACAGAAAACAAATCCATTAAAATAACTAAAGATACACTTTGGGTTGGCAAATAAGACTTTTGGGTGAGGGGTGTATCTCAGTGGTAGAGTACTTGCCTAGCATGTGCACAGGCCTGGGTTCAATCCTCAGCACTGCAAAATACAAAAAGCTTTTGTGTTTGAAGACAAGGTCAAGTCACTTGAACCCCAATGTCCCTTCATTTTCCTACTAATAAAGGCCAACGCAACCATTACAGTTGGGGAAGCCAAAGAACCATCCAAATGTCTCACTTCATCCAACTAAATCCCATAATAGGTCAACTCTACCTCCAAAATACATGCTGCAATCATTCACTTCTTTTCAAATCCACAGTTGACGCTACCATCATCTTGGCCTAGCGTACTGCATTAGGCCTAACTGGTCCCAAATGCTCCACTTTCTTCAATCCCTCCATTCTCTGCACAAGAACCACAATGTTCTTATTAAGCTGGGCACCCTGATGGGTGCCTGTACGCCCACCTACTCAAGCAGCTGCCTCTCCTCTGGCTTTAAAATTACCCATGTTCCCTACTGCACCTGGAATAAATTTCTTGTTTCCTAACATGACTTACGTATGACGTGCTTCACAGTCAGACCTTTGCTTACTTCATTACCTGACTCTCTTCCTTAAATCACTATAATCCAGCCACTGGACCTTTCTTTTCTTGACCATGCCAAGAGCACACCCAGCTGGTTGCTACTTTATAGACTTTTTATACTAACAGCTACATTGTCTGGTAAGATCCCTCAAATCATCACACACTTGACTCCCCGCCACTGCTGAAATGTCACCTTCCCAGAGGATAACCTGACTAGCCAATGCGAAGCAGTCTTATCCACTGCTTAATCCATTCAGGCTGCCATAACAAAATACCAGAGTAATTTATAAATAATAGAAGTTTATTTTTCACTAGCATTTCACTAGCATGAACGTCCCTAAGCTGATCCCACTCATGAAGTGAAGTCCAAGATCAAGGCACAACAAGATGACTTCTTGACAAGTTCTCACATGGATAAAGGGATGAACAAAATACTCTCACATGACAAAAGGGGAGAAGAAGGGTCAAATGAGCTCCCTGAAGCCCTTCTATAAGGACACTAATCTCATGCATGTGTGGAGCCCTCTTGACTTAATCATTATCTAAGCCCCATCTCTCTCTCTCTCTCTTTTTTTTCTTCCTTTTTTGAGGTACTGGAGATTGAACCCAGGGGTGCTCCACCACTGAGTTATAGATATCCAGCCTTTTTTATCATTTTTATTTTGAGGTAGGGTCTTGCTTAGTCACTCAGGCTGGCCTAGAACTTGTGATCCTCCTGCTTGAGTCTCCCAAGTAGCTGAGATTACAGACATGCCCACCACACCTGACCTAGGCCCCATCACTCCATACTTAGGATCAAGGGTCAACATGAATTTTGGAAGGCCACAAACATTCAGACCATAATCCCATCCTTTCAACCCCCTCTCCTTTATCATTTCATCTTAACTTTTTTTTTTAAAGTAATTCCCAACTAGAATAAACCTATGAAAGAACTAAAACTACTGCATCCTCAAATGATGCCTGGCATGTGAAAGAAATGCAAGTCTTTCTTGAAAAAATGAGTGAAATAAAATCTCTGTAACTTATAAGGCCAATTACCAGTTCTCACAGGGAAGAAAATGACAGTATTTACTCAATGGCTATTTAATGAAGGCCCCAATGAAGGTCCTCAAATTTCATGTGTATATATGAATTACCCAGGAAATTTATACACGAAGCCTAAGAAACTACATTATGACAAATGCCTCCTAAAAGGTGATTTTCTTTGATCAATACCACAACACCGCAGTATGCTACAGGCCTTAATACTATAAGCATCTGCTCTGGTCTGAACGCGTCTCTCCAGAAGTCATGTTAAAACCTAATCCTCACTGCAGTGGTATGAAGAAGTGAGGCCACTGAGAAGTGATAAGTGATAGTTCTACCTTCATGAGTGGGATCAGTGCCCTTACAAGAGCTGTCTTGCCCCTTCTGCCATGCGAGGACAAAGAAGGCACCATCTAAGGAACAGATCTCACCAGACACGGAGAAAGAAAGTGCTTTCTTTTCCAATTGCTGCATCTTGACCTTGACTGAGCCTCCAATTGTGAGCAGTAAATATCTATGGTTTATAAAGTAGTCAGTCTGAAGTAGTTTGTTACAGCAGCCCAAACAGACTAAGGCAGTATCTTTATGTTATATTATAATTATTATAGCAAGTTTTCATCTGCTGCCAGATCTGTTCTGCAATCAGAACAATTAGCCAATCCTTTCACTATCACTATTTTGCTTCATTTATCTAGTACATTTAAAAATGTTAACTAAAATCCCATTCCTGTGGGCAGTCATGCCTACATTTAAGCTTTCACAGTTAAGATTTGCTGCAGTACTATATATAATGTCCTCTCTTAAGAGATTTTGCCTGTGTTTTTTTTTAAAACAAATGTTAACTACCCTCCTCCTCCATTACTCTTGATTTCTACATTCTGCTGAGAAGTCACAATCCACTGAAGCAGAGATTATCTTCTTGACCACAGGACAAGTTAGCTTGATTAACAGACTATGGTTACTGACACCTGATTGTACCCAAAGACAAACTTTGTATGATGAGTATCACTTATTCAAAATGTCTTGAACCAGAAATGTTTAATTACTTTTTTGGATTTTGGAATATTTACATAGACTTTACTGATTGAACGTCCCTAAGCTGATCCCACTCATGAAGGTAGAACTATCACTTATCACTTCTCAGTGGCCTCACTTCGTCATACCACTGCAGTGAGGATTAGGTTTTAACATGACTTCTAAATGTGGATTGTTTTGAGCACTGACATGAGACTAAGGCAGGAAGATTGCCAAGTTTGAGGCTAGCCTCAATACTTAGCCAGACCCTGTCTCAAAAATAAAAAATTTTAAAAATAAGCTTAGGATATAGCTCATGGTAAAACACCCCAGGTTCAATCCTCAGTACTGTAAATAAATACACAAATTAATTAAATAACCTAAAATAAATAAAAAGGGCTAGAGATATAGCTCAGTGGTAGAGTCCCCCCTAGGTTAAACTCCCCCATCACCACCAAAAAGAAAGCCTCAGAGTGTGGATTTTCAGATTAAGGCTACACAACCTGTAATTAATACACACACACACATCTATCTCCCCATCCCATACAGGGCAGCATTTCTTTCCCAAAGGACCAAAGAGGTCTATTTATGTGATTTTGGTAGAACATACACTTTGTAAAGAATCAATTTTTATTTCTTTATATTCTTAAAATAACATTTTTGTTGTTAATGATTATCTGTGTAAAAAATTATCTGTGTACTTACTGTAAAAAATTTTACTTACAAAATTGCATTAAATACAAGTGAAAATTTGCTAATCATCACACCCCTCAAAACTACTTCCTAAGCTGGGCGCAGTGGTTCACGCTTGTAATCCCAGCATTTAGGGAGGCTGAGACAGGAGAATCACAAGTTCAAAGCTATCTTCAGCAATGGCGAGGTGTTAAGCAACTCAGTGAGACCCTGTCTCTACACAAAACACAAAATAGGGCTAGGGATGTGGCTCAGTGGTCGAGTGCCCCTGAGTTCAATCCCTGGTACCAAAAAAAAAAAAAACAAAACTACTTCCTGCTTATACTTTAGCATATATCCTTTAAGACTTTTATATATAAACATATTTTCATACAGGTTTTTAACTTAGAATGAATCATCACTGTTGTATGACCTGCTCAATTCATTTAGCATTACAAGTATCCTTCCATGTCAATACCTATTATTTAGTTTTCTTTCCCCTCACTTTTATTTTTTCCAGTGTGAGGATCAAACCCAGTGCCTCAGGCACAATAGGCAAGTGCTTTACTACTGAGCTACATCCCCTATTCCTTATCTTTTTTAACAACTAAACTCTATAAACATGAAAAAAAAATTTAAATAATGCTCTGGGAAAAACAGTTTCTCTCCTACTATATTCTCTCATGATACTTCTGACACCAAATGTGAGGGTTCTTCCAAACCAAGCAATTTTCTAGCAGACCCCAACAGGGTGTCCTATAGTTTCTAGAATCCAATTCAGAGTCCACAGGTTAAAATTTTGGTCCCACTAGACTGCATCGCCTTGTTCAGACATCAGACAGAAGTTCTAGGTTGTAACCTGTGCTTTTAACGAACAGGTCATACTACCCATTTCCTAGTGTTTGATTATTTACTAGGATGGTTCACAGAACTCAGAAACATTTTACTTATATTTACCAGTTTGTTACAGAGGATATTATAAAGGATACTGATGAATAGTCAGGTGAAGAAATGCATATGGTAAAGTCTGGGAAGAGAGGGGCAGAGCTTTCATGTCCTAAGTACCACCTTCCTAGTACCTATGGGGTCAGCAACCTGGAAGCTTACCAAATTTCTCGTTCAAGAGTTTTTATACAGCTTAATCTCCAGAACCTGCCTCTCTCCTTTTCTGGAGTTTGGTTGGTGGGGCTAAAAAGGTCCATCCCTCTAATCACTCAGTCTTTTGGGTGACTAACCCCATCTTGAGTCAATCATCTAGATATCCCACCTTAAAGTACCTAATTAGCATAAAATCATGTGTTATCAAAAGGCACTTATTATAAACAACCAAAGTTACTCTAGCACTTAGGAAATTCCAAGGGTTTTAGGTGTCAGTGATGGGAATCAGAAACAAAGACCAAATATAGTCACAAATACCCTCTATTCAACATTTTCTAGCTTTCCAAAGTTATATGATGCTGCAATACATCTTTATACCTATATATACATTTCTGCATGTCTCTAATGATTTCCTTAAAATAAATGTCTAGAAGAGAATCAAGGGTTTAAAGCTGTGCTGTCCAATATGGCATCCACTAGCTACATGATTATGTAAATAAATGTAAAGTTAAATTTAGTCTCTCAACTGTATCAGTGACACTACAAGTAACAAGCAGCCAGATGTAGCCAGTGGGTACCATATTGGAAAGTGCAGTTATAAAACACTGCTATCATTTCAGAACATTCTATCTACAGTCCTGGTCTGAAGAAGTGTTCATATTAATACACACAAACACACACACTATATATATATATTTCTTCTTCTTCTTTTTTTTTGGTACTGGGAATTGAAATCATGTGCTTTTTAATACTGAGCTATGTCCCAGTCCTTTTTTAATTTGAGACAGGGTTTCACCAAGTTGCCTAGGCTGGTCTTGAACTTATAATCCTCTTGCCTCAGCACCACTATGTCTGACTGTGCTCATATAAAAATTTGATATCTGTATCTCATAGAATTTATGTTGCAACTTCCCAATGTTAGTATGAATTTCCATGTCACAATGTTTTAATTTGCATTTTAAAATTATTAGTGAGGCTGAAAATCCACATTTTTTGGACATTTGTGTTTCTTTTGCTGTTGAACTACATGAACTCTGTAAAATCAAGTGTAATATATTCTTATTCCCAATGGCCTATAAAAACCAAACCATATACGAAAGATACTTTTTCATCCGTTTTGCTGATTAATGATGACATTTCACAGAGATCTTTATCAAAACAGTATAAAAATAGCTCACAGAATGGTACCACAATTAGTCTCACCTTAGTGGATTAAATTTCTAAAAATAACAGGACTCTTTTTGCACTATGTTATTGCTAAGATTTTCTTACAAATTTTCAGGCTATAAAAGAATCTGTATACAAAATGTAAAATAGAAAATGTCTAAATAAAAAAAGAATACATTTTATACATATTTCACATACTCAAATGAAAATCTAGAACACGAAAAAATTGCTTATGGGATAAGAATCAGAACAATGGTTCCCAAGTTGGTAGGAGAGGAGTGACTGAAAAGTATACACAGGGAGCTTCTGATGTGATGGAAACATTATACATCTTGATAGGGATGTGAACTACAGAGATGTACACAATTGTCAAAATTCATTAAACTGTACACATCAGAACTAATATACTTTCCCACTATATTTAAATTAAATGCCAATTTTCAATAATAAGAAAAAAAGTCACAACTACTATGAAAATTAGTATGGAGTTTCTTCCAAAGCCTAGGAATGAAACCACCATATGACCCAACTATACCACTCCTTGGTATTTATCTTAAAGAATTATTAAAGTCATCATACTATAGTGATATAAACATATCCATGTTTATAGCAGCACAATTTACAATTGCTAAACTATAGAACCAGCCTAGGTGCCCATCAACAGATGGAGTTATGGAGTTATACTCAGTCATAAAGAGAATGAAATTCTGCAGGAAAATGTCATTTGCAGAAAAACGAATGGAACTTGAGAGCATTAGGTTAAGCAAAATAAATCAAACTCAGAAGGTCAAGGGTCATGTTTTCTCTTATGTGGAAGCTAGAGAGGAAAAAGGAAAAGAAAGGTGGGGAATCTCATGAAAATTGAAGGGAAATCAGTCAAGTAAAGGGGCTGAGGGAAAGGAAGAGGGAAAAGAAAGGGAAAATACTGGAGAATGATATTGGCCAAATTACACTGCTAGACTGTGTGCATATACAAATATGTGAGGACAGATCCACCATTATGTAAGGTAAGGCACCAATTTAAAGAAAAAAGGAGAAAAAAGGAAACAGCAACAAAAAATAGGAAAAAATTGAAAAGCTGTATGCTATTTAGAATATTAAGTTTATAGGCAATAATTATCTTAAAAATATAAATATAAAGCTGGGTGTGGTAGCTTATGCCTATAATCCCAAATAAGAAGGCTGAGGCAGGAGGATCACAAATTAAAGGCCAGCCTCAGCTGGGCGCGGTGGTGCAAGCCTGTAATTCCAGCATTTAGGGAGGCTGAGACAAGAGAATCCCAAGTTCAAAGCCAGCCTCAGCAACAGCAAGGCGCTAAGCAATTCTTTGAGACTATCTTTACATAAAACACAAAATAGGACTGGGGATGTGGCTCAGTGGTCAAGTGCCCCTGAGTTCAATCTCCAGTACAAAAAAAAAAAAATTAAATAAATAAATAAATAAAGGCTAGCCTCAGCAACTGAGCAAAACCCTGTCTCAAAATAAAAAATAAAAGAGGCTGGAAATGTAGCTCAGTGGTAAATAGCTCCTGGGTTAAATCTCTAGTACCAATAAGCAAGCAAGCAAACAAACAGATAAAATAAAATCACAGAACCTCGAAGTATGAGACACTGGGACTCAAATCACTCAACTGTCAAACCTAGATGGCATTAGAAAATTCAATATAATATCAGGGCAACATATATTAAAGTGTTGAAATAGCATTGCAAACTTTATAAAAACAAAAAACATTTGATCAATGCTTCTACAAAGCCTACATCAATGCTTTCTGGAAAATCCACCTTCTGGAAAAGCATTTCTCTAATACAGTAGTTAATTTTATTTTCTGAGACATATTTGTTGAAGTAGTTTATAAACTTGGTTCATTTTTGCCCTTTAAACCTCCTCCTCTTTTTGCACACATTTGCTCAAGAGCTAATGCTTTCACATTAAAACCAATTGATTTGATAATGGAAAGTGTCTAAAGAAAACAAAAGAGAAGAATGCTTCTCTCCATCCAGCGCTGCCCATTCACCCTCACTCTTATAATGTACATTATTATCTCTACCCATTTCCAACCTATCAATCTATCCAAACCTGTTCAGTGAGTGAGCTTTGGAGCAGCATAAACTACAATCTCATTCAAGTTCTTTATAGACATGCTCAGATATCATGATAACTTTTCAGACTAGCTTGCTTGTGAGATCAGAGAGGAGGATGGGTGGAAGATACCAAGACTTCTGTTTCCAAAAGATAAGGTTCACCCAGTAAAGCATATGGCTCAGGGAAGGGAAGAAGCAAGACCATGTACATTTAGCTAATGTATCTGCTTTGAAAGATCATTATTTTTGTTATTAAATTCTATATTATACTTTGGAATTAGAATCAAACAGATCAGGGTTTGAGAATCAGTTTTGCCACTGATTAAGTGTGTGATCTTGGGGAAGTTATTTTACCACTGTAAGCTCTATTTCCTGTTGGAGAATAGTAATAGTATATACTTCAAAGGCATGTGGTAAGATTAAATTAAAACACAAGTGGCCGGGCATGGTGATGCGGAGCCTGTAATCCCAGGGAATGAGGAAGCTAAGGTAGGTGGATGACAAGTTTGAAGTCAGCCTTGGCAACTTAGCAAGACACTGTCTCAAAATAAAAAAATAAAAAGGACTAGGAATACAGCTCCCTGGGCTCAATCCCCAGTACCAAAACAAAACAAAAAAACCTGAGAAACATTTTCAGTTCAATGACTGACACACTGCTGGTGTTCAACAAATGACTGCTACTAGCATACACAATGATGTTCCTTGAGATCCAGTCACTGTCCTCTAAAATCAAAACACAACCAAGATAGGGACTGCGGCTGTAGCTCAGTGGCAGAGCGCTTGCCTAGCATGCATGAGGCACTGGGTTCGATCCTCAGCACCACATGTAAATAATAAATGGTTAAAATAAAGATCCATCAACAAAAAATATTTTAAAAAAACATAACCAAGGGCTGGGATTGTAGCTCAGCGGTAGAGCGCTTGCCTCGCATGCGTGAGGCCCTGGGTTCGATCCTCAGCACCACATACAAAGCAATAAAATAAAGACATTGTGTCCATCTACAACTAAAAAAATATTTAAAAAAAAAAAAAAAAATAACCAAGATATTCAGGTAGTCATATTATGCTAGTGAGGAGGGGACTGATCATTAGAAGGATATCATAAACAAAAAATATTCACTACAGAAATGTCAGCAGCCAACCTTAGAAAAATGCATTAAAAAAAGCTAAAGTATGTATATACATACTAGAAAATAATCCTGGAAAACAGAGTCCTGAAGTAAGAGATAAGGAATTCCAAGTTTGCAGGGGGGGAAAAAAGGAATTTTCTTTGCTGAGTAGACACACACGATGCATCCTTACTATGCTACTGATTTATTTCAGATCCATTACTACTAAAACAATAAGGACACTAAAGGGCAAGTTAGTCTTTATACACATAGAGTAGTCTATTTTACACTAACAACCACATTTATTCTTTTTATTCTAGTACTGGGGATTGAACCCAGGGATACTCTACCACTAAGCTATATCCTTAGATCTTTTATTTATTTTGAGACAGTTTTGCTGCATTGCTGAGGCTGGCCTCGAACTTGCTATCCTACTTCAGACTCCCAAGTTGCTGGGATTAAAGGTGTGTAATATCATGCCCAGCTACATTTACTCATCTTTAAAAGCAGTTTGAGGCCGACTGTTGACAATCAACAAATATTTACCTGTTTCTCTTCATCTGGCATGTTTTTTTCCAGTTCTATTAGGTATTCTTCATCTAGTTCAGAGGAATTCACACCATCATCAGCTTTGTTCTCAGCCTTATCCACTCCTGGCTCCTCCTCCTCAAATGAGGCACTGCAGTCATGAAAACACTCCTCTTCTCCCTGGTCATCCTGGGGATGGGCTTTGTCATCCTTCAGTAGCTTGCTCTGAGAATGCTGATCTTTGAGATCAGGAACTGGAGGGCTAGAACTCTCTGCTCCCTGGGGATCTGTAACCTTCAAACCATTGAACAGATCCTCTGGAACCTTACAGTTCTCTGACTTCTCCTCCATGCTGAGTTCAGAGAGGGAGGGAGGCTGAAGCTCTGGGAAAGAAAAAGCTTCTGTTATGTAATGGTGTTTATATTTTAAAAAATAATAATTCTGCCTTTCACACCCAAACAAACCTTTACCTCAAAGCCCCAGACACATCCGAATTTCATTGGAATACATTATTCAAGAGTAGATTATGAGCTCGGCATGGTGGCGCATGCCTGTAATCCCTGCACTTTGGGAGGCTGAGACAGGACAATCACGAGTTCAGAGCCAGCCTCAGCAACGGCGAGGTGCTAAGCAACTCAGTGAGACCCTGTCTCTACATAAAACACAAAACAGGGCTGGGGATGTGGCTCAGTGGTCAAGCACCCCTGAGTTCAATCCCCAGTACCAAAAAAAAGAGTAGATTATGGTGGCCTACCTGTAATTCCAGCAACTTGGGAGGCAGAGGCAAGAGGATGGGAAGTTCAAGGCCAGCCTCAGCAATTTGGGGAGACCCTCAGCAATTTAGCAAGACTTTATCTCAAAATTAAAAAATAGAAAAGACTGGGGATATAGCTCAGTGGTAATCCCCCCTCCATAAAAAGGTCATCATGAATCCAAATAATACCAAATATCATTTTAACTGATTTACTTTTCCTGGTCAAATTTGGTATCAGAACTACTTACAAGCACCAAGAGACCAAACTCCCCACTCCCACCGCGGCAACACCCTCTATGTTAGGGATACAACCTAAGGTCTCACTGCTACTGAGGTCATCCTCAGCCCCTAACAATGGATGGATTTCAAGATGACTCTCCCACATTCCCTGCTGGCATTTTGCAGGCGTGGTTTAAAAAAAAAAAAAAAGAGTTGCTAAAACACTGGCAAGAAAAATGAAGACCCAGGGCCTAGCTTGCTAGGCAAGGGCCCTACCACTGAGCTACATCCCTACCCCTTTCTATTGAGACAGGGTCTCATTAAGTTACTGAGGCTGGCCTAGAACTTATGATCTTCCTCAGCATTCCAAGTGGAAGACCCTCATTTTTATTCAGTGAATGATCAAGACATGCATGAGAAACCACTGTCTGTCTTTACCAGCAACACTACCAGAATCCTAAGAATTAGCTTCTGGTGGAGCTTAAGATGGAATCCATGCCCAAACCGCGATCATTAACCAACATGCACGTGATAAAGCCCACCTAGCGATTAGTGGAAAGCGAGACCCGGCGCAGAGGGTCCTGATGAGGATCCTCGTGGGGATCAAAATCAGGCTCTTGAAAGGGTAGTTCTCAATCCTCACTGCGTAATAACACCTGGAATGGGTTAGAAGTATTGTCGTCCAGACTCTGCTTAGATTCTGATTTACTGGTATAGAATCGCGCCGGGGTATCTGTAGTTAAAATTTTTTTTAAGTATACTAGGGGATTCTAATGTGCAGCCAACGAAGCATCACTGCTCTAGAAGCTGAGTCAGACCGTCAAGAGTACCGCCCTTCTGGTCGCAGCAAAATCACGCCAATGACCCTTGGGTCGCGACAAAAGTCCGAATTCACCGTAGCTCATCCCACGAAAACTTAAAACACCAATATAAGTAATAGACACTTCGCCTCCCGACCAATGATCTGTTTTTCCCCGCTCCCGGATCAAGTAGAAGGACGCAGATTGCAGGGTTATGAAAGTGCTACCCGGCGCTTCCCAGCAGATTATCCCCTGGCCCAGTTCCTCACCGTCACGCCACCAGACCCACCCGGTTACTCACAGCCTCACAGATCCTCCAGTCTCCACAGTCTCCTAGACCTTCTACTTCCGTTCGGTCAGGTGCACTTCCGGCGGCGCCGACCAATGGCGCCGCTGTTGGCAAAGCATCCTGGGAAATGTAGTAGCGGCTTCAGGGAGGAAGGGTGTTAAGTGACTGCGTGACGTCATTGTACGGACCACAAGTATGAGAGACAAGTGCCATCTTGAGTTACGGCCAAACTCCGCGTTATTCTTGACAGGAAAGAGGAAAAAGAATTTGAAAAGAAGAAAAAAAATCTGGAAGCCGGGCGCGGTGGCGCAGCACTTAGCGGGGCTGAGACAGGAGAATCGCGAGTTCAAACCAGCCTCAGCAATGGCGAGGCGCTAAGCAACTCAGTGAGACCCTGTCTCTACATAAAACACAAAATGGGGCTGGGGATGTGGCTCAGTGGTCGAGTACCCCTGAGTTCAATCCCCAGTACCGAAAAAAAGAAAAAAAATCTGTCCCCACTCTAGGCCAGCCTCAGCAATTTAGCGAGGCCCTAAGCAACTTAGGAGACCTGTCTCAAAACAGATAAAAAGGGCTGGGGATGTCGCTCAGGGGTTGAGCCACCGTGTGTTCAATCCCTGGTACAAAAAAGAAAAAAAAAAAGTCCCTGTTTATTTTACTCTTTCACTCTGGCTTCTGCCGTGCTAGAAGTGTATAGAAGAATCCGGAAACAAACCTTATCCGAAGATAAAGTTTCTCTCCAGTGGTTCTCAGAGCGTGTCCTAAAGGTCCATTGGGAGATAACACTTTTCATGATGATGCTAGGTTGTAATTTGCCTTTTCACATTCAGTTTCTTGTGAATGTACAGTGTAGCTTTCCAGAGGCTGTCGTGTGATAGTGCAACCGATTAAATGCAAAGGAGACATGAGATTCCAGCTATTAGCCAAAGATTTTCCCGAATTTACAACAATGCCACTTTTCTTATTGGATTTTTTAAAAATGTCATTTAAAAATATAAACATTACCTATAAAATATTATTTAGGTTAGAATATAATGGATGTATTGTTACTATAAATGAATAAATAAAAATAAAAATTCTCAATTCTAATTTCTAATATGGTAAATATTAATAGGTATAACT
Organism: Geosciurus inauris; assembly: GCA_004024805.1. NCBI lineage: Eukaryota > Metazoa > Chordata > Mammalia > Rodentia > Sciuridae > Geosciurus > Geosciurus inauris. The sequence goes on from PVHX01015970.1 coordinate 40,285, forward strand.
GACATGAACAAAAGCTTTTTGTAGTCTTCAATCATTTTAAAGAGTGTATTCTGGTCCTGAGACCAAAAGGGAGTTGTTGCCCTATATATTCATTCAACAAATGTTCACTGAATGTTTATTATACTCTGGCTTTTATGCTGGGAATATAAAATTGAAATATATTGACCACCCTCAAGGTAGCTAGACAGATACAAAACAATAATACTTGAGCATTGTTTTTTTTTTTAGTTCTCAGAAACTCTTGCAGAGATAGCTGGGAGAAACTTTTTCAGGAAGAACAAGGAACTTGCTTTTTGAATTTATATCTGCATAAGGTTATACATATAGTTGTATTTTTGTGTAACTGGAAAGCTTTAATATAGAGAAGTAAACCTCAAAAGCATATCATATTTTTGGAAATATTTTTGGAAAATATTTCTTAATTTTTAAAAAAATGCACCAGGAACTTTAAAAAATGTAAATAATCCTCTTTAAGAGATTCTGTTAATTAAACTCTGATATAATGGAAATATTGGAAATTTTATTTTTTATTTGTTTTTTTTTAGTTTGGTTTGGTTTGGTATGGGAGATAGTAACTAGAGATGCTTTATCGCTAAGCTAAGTCCCCAGCTGCTTTTAAAATGTTTATTATTTTGAGGCAGGGTCTTGCTAAGTTGCTAAGGCTGGCCTTAAACTTGTGATCCTCCTGCCTTAGGCTCCCCAGTTGCTGAGATTACAGGAATACACCACCACACCTAGCTATATAAGGCTGTGAATTTGGGAGGTAAATAAATATAACAAACGAGTTACAATGTTAACTCTTTTAATTAATTAGCTGTCCAACTTTGAACAGAAATTGTAGTTACTAATGTTCATTGACTATGTGCTTAAGTGACACATGCTTTATGTGGATTATTTGATTATTTGAGTTTTAATTCTGGCTCTGGTACCAGGCTAGCTGTGTGATTTGGGGTGAAGTTATTCAATGCTTCTAAAATTTAATACATAAATTTACCTCATATGTAAAAATTGGGGTGATACATACTACATAGTTTGTTGGGAGAAAGAAAAGCTATGATTGATCCTGGCATGGTGGAGCATGGCTATAATCCCAGCGGCTCAGGGGATCCTGAGGCAGCAGGATCACAAGTTGAAAGTCAGCCTCAGCAATTTAGCAAGACCCTAAGCAACTAAAGCACCTCTGGGTTTAATCCCTGGTTAAAAAAAAAAAAAAAATGAGGCCAACCTTAGCAACTTAGATCTGTTTCAACATAAAATATAAATTTTATACTGGAGACATAGCTCAAAAAGAAATTATATGATCTAGAAGACAAGTAGCACAGGGCTTGACACTTGGTGCTTAATAAATGTTAGGGACAATAATATTATAGATCAAGCCTTGTGCCAGTAGCTAGGGACAGGAAACCTAATAAGACACAGTCCTTGCCTTCCCCTGAGGAAGATGAAAGGAATAAGAAATTGGTAGAAAGGAGACATAAAGGAAGGACAAGGAAAAAATATTTTATTTCAGAAGTTCTGCATACTTTTTCTGGTCTGCCATTCCTCAAGCCAGTCTCTCTTCCAAGCCTGTTACTCCCAAATTACTGGGAAATCTGTAAATCTATCTGTGCACCATTCATTAACCCCACAATAAGTAGATTAAGGAGAGAGAGAGACAGAGAGAGAGAGACAGACAGACAGACAGACATGATATCTTGAGGAATCTATAATTCAGGGGACTTTGCAGGGCTATCTATTGATCAGATAATGAAGACCATTTCAGCCTAAGGATCCTGAGATTGACCAGACCACCAGAACCCATCTCAAGATCACTGGACTGATATGATTCCTACATACCTTTCCATACCCACTCTTAACCAAGTTCCTTTTAAAAGAAAAGCTGGAAATCTCCAAATGTGTCTCTCACTTCCAAATTGGTCCACGTTCTCCCTTGAATGTGTGTTCCTTGCTTTACTTCCAAGGTAGGTCTCTCTTGAATATGAAAGAACATATTCTCCCTTGAATATGTTTCTTCTTTCCTAAATTAATCTCCGTCTATGCCTCTGACTGGTGTGCTGAAATTCCTTTCTATCATGCATGCTAAGAACCTGGGTTGACTTCCCTCTTCTCTCTAGGAACCCTTCCGACCCTACTTCAGAGAGATCTCTGGTGACAGGAGCTTACAGGGTAGTGGGAGAGTTGGGGGGCATGGATAATGGGGCTATTGAACCCAAGGAAGAAGCAGTCTGCATACCAAGTAGAACCCAAATTCAATCGGTCCAGTTTGGTAGGTCTTCACTAATGAGACATTCAAGTTAGGTTCTTGAAAGAGGAATAGTTCATTTAGTGAAGAAGAAAAAAAAAAAAAAAAAAAACGCAAGAGGCTAAGAACATGCGAACAGGAACATGAAAATAACAGTAGTGTTTGGGGAACAATAAATAGTTTCATATTGCTAAACTATATTGCATTAAGCAAAAAACAAAACAAAATCACTTTTTGGAGGGGGGTACTGGGAATTGAACCTAGGGAGGGATTGAACTCTACCACTGAACTACATCCCCAGTCCTTTTTATTTTTTATTTTGAAACAGGGCCTTGCATAGTTGCTAAGGCTGACTTCAAACTTGTGATCCTCCTGTTTCAGCCTCCAAAAGTCACTGGGATCACAAAGCATGCACCACCATGCCCAGCTACAGCTAAGAAACACATTTTTAGTGATGGAAGCCCACAGGCCAGTTCCCAGAACCAACAAGATTTTCTTAGTTCTTGTAATCACTCTGTAAAAGGAAAGGAGATATTTCCCATTTACAGGGTGATTCTATTGTTATTTCCCCAGGGCAGGGGCTGTTTCTGCCTTATTCACAGCTGCAAAGGGTCAGTGAGTGTCCTCTTACCACAGGGGCACTTGATACTCTTTTAGGAATTTATGGCCTAAACACTGGCTATTCGGCTCTAAGTTGGATAAACAGATATTGAAGATTTTAGATTGTTTTATGAATTAAATGATGCCATGTATTTTCTAAAACTCAGAATATGATGGAAAAAAGATACTTGAATTTTTTTTTGGTACTGGGGATTGAACTCAGGGGCACTCGACCACTGAGCCACATCCCCAACACTATTTTGTGTTTTTTTATGTAGAGACAGAGTGTCACTGAGTTGCTTGCTTAGCGCCTCGCCATTGCTGAGGCTGGCTTTGAACTCGCGATTCTCCTGTCTCAGCCTCCCTAAGTGCTGGGATTACAGGCTTGAGTCACCGCGCCTGGTGATACTTTAATATTAATGTTTGTTGTTGTTATAACCATTATTATTAATGAAGATTTCATAGATGTGAATCTGTGAATCACAGATAATAAGATTTCACAGATCACTTTTAGGATCAGTTGAAATAACAATTTTATTATTCTATTACTAAGGATTATTAATAATATTATTTATAGTGGTAATGTTTGTGAAGCTTTCATTCACACCCCTCCCTTTGGGGTTTGAGCACTTATGTTTGTTGAAAGAATGGATACTGAACTTGACTAAATGTGTAATGAATGTGTGCCAGGTGTCATACTAGGTCTAGTGGTGGGTGTAGCAATTAGTCAAGAGAGTAGCGAAGGAACAAGGTTTCCCTTTACTTTTCTTTCAGGAGGGGGGAATGCAGTGCAGCTGGGAGGTTTCTTGATGAAATATGTCCATCCTCCCTCAATCAGTAAGGAATTGCCCACTTTATCTGTGACCTGCTCTGTACTAGGAACAGGGCAGGGACTAGGGAGAAATGAGCCAATCTCAGGCCCTGAGAATGATGGAGGATATAACAGGAGTGCCCCCACTTGGTGCGTGTATGTCTGTGTGTGTGTGTGTGTGTGTGTGTGTGTGTGTGTGTTACTGGGGATGAACCCAAGGGAACTCTACCACTGAGCTACAACCCAGCCCTTTTTATTTTTAAATTTGAGACAGGGTCTCACTAAGTTGCTGAGACTGGCCTTGAACTTGTGAACCTCCTGCCTCAGCCTCCTGAGTATTGGTATTATAGGCATGTTCCAGCTAGAGGAGATCCTTTCTCAAGGGTGATCCTTAAGAGTTGTTAGAATGACAGCTGGATGGCTGTCTGGTGTGACGGAAAAGAGCATAGATTCTGAAGTCAGACTGCCCCGGTTTCAAGCCCTGTTCTGCCTCTTACTAGCTGTGTGATCTCGGATGCATGACTGAACCTTGACAATATAATACAGATGTAATAGCAGTTATGACCTCATAAGGTTTCCTGATGCTAAAATAAGATAATGAAGCTAAAGCACTTAATAGAGACCTTGAAACATAACTTTAATCTAAAATAAATTCCTTTGTGGACAAGGTAGAGACAGAAATCACTCCTGCCTCCCCTATTGACTTCTTATGCACAGACTGTGTTTAAACTTTTGGGAAGCTCTGTGCATCTGTACTTCTTGGAGGGAATAATTTAATCTGTGCTAGACTGACTCAGTCACTTCCATGCTGAGGGTGGGTATACACACACTACAAGTCTTACTGATCTTGGCTTTCCAAACAAAATCTTACAATGGGTATCCTCTCATTCCTG
>PVHX01015971.1:0-44826 GCA_004024805.1 Geosciurus inauris
TATTGATCTCTCTTTCTTTTGTGGGACTCTGAATTCCTTAAAAACAAGAGTGACCAGGTAGGCCTATCTTCTGTTTCCACCCTTCATGTGTACTTGCTATCTAACTCATTGTGGTATGGGAGGAAGGTGTTTGACATCAATGCAAAAGCATTTGGGTGTCAAAATTCTCCATATTTCGAAGTAGTTTATACTAATTTTCTTTTGTCTAAACTTGTCTTTCAAATACTTGTCAAAATTAAAATTCTCAGCTGGGTGTGGTGGCACATGCCTGTAATCCCAGCACTTTGGGAGGCTGAGACAGGAGAATCGCAAGTTCAAAGCCAGTCTCAGCAAGGGCAAGGTGCTAAGCAACTCAGTGAGTCCCTGTCTCTAAATAAAACACGAAATAGGGCTGAGGATGTGGCTCAGTGGTTGAGTACCCCTGAGTTCAATCCCTGGTACCAAGAAAAAAAAGAAAAAAAACTAAAATTCTCCTAGTCATTACTATCTCTGTTGGATATGTTCAGCTTCTTTTATTTCACTAAAATATATTTTATTTTATTGATCATTTTATGAGCTTTTCTTTTATTAATTAACATAAGATAGAACTATGGAGGGCTTTCAAACAGTGAAAAAATTAATAAATGCTTATTTCAGAATGGATTGAAACATTCAAAATATCCAAATAGTTCTAAAATAATGAAATGGTAATACAGTTGTGTAGTAAGCCAAGATCATACTAGGTTGTTGGCTCATGAAGAAAACAAGGAAGCAGCACAATCTTAAAATTTGGGGTGCTAAATAGTATTACAAAGAGAAGATAGTGGATGAAATGGTAATTTAAAGAGATAAATAGTAAGCATATAAAATCAAGGTATTTAAAAAATTATTCATCTTAAATAACTAAAATAAATTTTCTAGGATTTAAATACAGTTAAAATATTTATTGTTGAAATTGCACTTAACATAGCAAGTAAAATGTGTTTTCAGAAAAATCATTAAAAATCAAAGGAAATTATTCCTATTTTTTAAAAAAATTATCTGTTTTTTAAAGTCTGGTTTTCATTTTTAAAAAGTGAGGGAAAGGATGCTGTCCAATCTTGTACCCACTCAGATTCATTTTATTCTTTTAAAATTCAAATGAACTATCTTCCTTTCTCATCTCAAACTTCAGATCTCATGTTGAATTGCATTTTCTTTTACTCTTTTGAGAGTCTTTTTCTTTTGGTCCAGAGATATGTGAAATAGGATTAATGCATTTTGAGTTTTGGGTTTTTAACCTAAGTTCAGATTCTGCCCCTGCATTAAGTCCTAGATCAACAAGTATTCAGCTCTGCTGCTTCTGCTTTTTCTAAGAATGTAAAGAGAACTCTCATTTAACTATAGGAAACTCTATGGAAGATCCTATGGTTAAGCATAAACCTATTGACTTGGGCATTTTTTGGTTGAGCCCAGTGAGAGCCTCAGGCTGAGGAGTTCATGTGCTTATTGAGTTCAAGTACTTTACACTTTGATACTTTCATTAAGTACTTTACATTCTGATACTTTCATGAACCTAGTTCATGTCTAGCATAAAGTCTGCACTCCTAGATCTTGATTAGGATTTGTACAAACCCTTGAGATGGTGTGAAAGGTGGAGGAGTGCTAAGTGTGATGACAAAGAGAAGAGATTCAAAGAGAATATATTCAGGTAAAATCATAACATAAAGGAGACAACAGCATATAAAATTAAAGCTATTTTTAAAAACATCCATCTACATATTTAATATCAAAAAAGTGCATGCCATATTATTAAGCAAATGTTCCAGAATATAAATTAAAATATTTTTGAAATCGCGCTTGTATAAACAAATATTTTTTCAATACAAAAACAGCAGTTACAGGAAATTATAAGGATATCACTCTGTAGAATTATTAGCTTTAACTACTGAGACTGAGAAAGACCTGAGGTTATTATACAAGCTCATAATATGTAATGCAACCATCTCCAATCCCACACAAAGGGGCTAAATCTTTCTTTGAAACACAAAACCTCAAACTAAACTTTTGAGATTTCCTTGATTTTTATTTTTCTTTATTGATACCCTTGATATTTATTTTACCCATCTTATGCCTGTGAATGAATGAATGGGAGGACAAAATAGCAATGTTGATTCAAGCCCTAATGCTCCATCATGCTGATGACTTTACCTCAGATATTCCAGGTTGTTGCCATGTAGAACTTTAAGGTGGCATGGAATTAGAGGCATTTTCTCATATTTTTATGGAATATGAAGACCTGGTATTTTGGAAACTTTGGGGATCAGAGGAGGTGATGCTAAGAACCACCTTATTTCCTTGTTATCCAGAATTAAAATCAAATAACAGGAATAGACCAGACTGTGGAGCTTGGTGCACAAATGTCCATATTGACCACCAGCTTTGAAATTTCCTCCACAGCTACTTTTCTAGCACAGAAGCAGTTATTTAATCCCCCTTTCCACTTTTGTTACTAAGAGTTATAAGCATTGCTCCCTAATCTGGAAAGCAACATCGCTACTTTTTCCCAACATTGCTACTTTTTCAAATGGTATGTTGATACTGGAGAGCATTGGTTCTCAAACTTGTACTGTAGGCACACCTAGAAGACATGCTATTTGCTTGTACTCCAAACCCAGAGTATGATTCACTAAGTTTGGGATATGGCTTCAGAATTTGTGTTTTGGTGATTTGCCCAGTGCAGCTGATACCACATTTTGAGAACCACTGTTGTACACAGTTGTTTTGGAAACATGATGCTATTCTAGGAAAAGATATATTGTCTGATCCTAAATAAATAATACTGAAATTAGAATATTTTCATTCTTACCTCACATTCCTAGCATTGGAAGTGAGAAGTTTTGTTTGTTTTTTGTATTTTGCATTTTGTTTTCAGCTTAAGCCAGTCAAATTATATAGATAACTCATTTAAACATCAGATAAGATGACTATACAGTGGAACCTAGTACTATGAACATTTATGAATCATTCTCAGTACTCATTAAATAGTTTAATCTGACAAATTCTTAATCTGACAAATTCTTATGTTTATAGTACTTGTTGTTCATGGTACTACCTTGTTGGGAATCTAACTATAAAACAAAATTGAAGTCTTTTAAAAATGACTTGCCTTGAAATATTTCATAGAGTAAGAGTGGTATGCCATATGGGACATTGAAATCCTGGGCTCTAGGGAAGGACAACTAATTATCACAGTGCTGCCTGATGGTAGAAATGTGGTGAATCTAATTGCTGAGCTTCTTCAGGGCCCTGAATGCCCTGAATGGTTTAAAACACAAGGAATCCACATAAGCAATTAGATGTCTTCTAGTCTCTAGAGACATCTAAAACTCGAAGCTAATTCTTCCAGGTGTGCTGAATCAAAGTCAATGCACAGTCCCATCATGGTTAAAACATCTATAGCTGAGAAACAACAGGATCCTTCACACAGTGATGATAGTCATTAGGAATCTGTGGGTCCTGTGTATCAGATCCTGAAACTAAAATACCCTATTGGTAGGCCTTTTAAATAAAATTTAAACTAGACTTAAAATTCAAGTAGATATACAGAAAATTTAAATCTCACACACACACCCACACAGCTCAAGATTTTTTGTGAACTGCTGTCAAATCTTGTGTTTATTTTATGCTTATTCTCTTAAGAAATTCACTGTAGAACAGTGCACTAAAAACCATACAGTATTTTCTATAGTGTTTTCCCCAACTAAATTAGATATAAATTAGATAGGTTAGAGATCTACAGAAGGCAAAGTTGCTAAAAGGTCTTTGTGTTTATTGTGAAAATGTAGTATTAGACATAGTAAAGCTCATTGGTTCTTAGTCAAAGTGGCACAGACTTGGGGACATTCAAACTTTTATATGGTCTAGGCAAAATGATGGTCTATCCAGACTCACCTTTCAGCTAACACACTTAGCATGGAGACACAGATGGATGGGAAAGATGACCCTGACCCACATAAGACCCACATTCCTGTGCAAGGATAGAAGCATGATAATCAGGAAATGATGGTTGTTAGTTACAGAAAATGCATTATTGTGAAAACCAGGGGGAAAGTGCTTATGAGAGGAAGTGATTGGATTATGGGGAATGAGAGAATAAGGATAGATCATTCTTACTGAGTAAATTGCTGTGATTTATAAGAGAGAGGGTATAGTGATATCTTTTCCCATTACTGACTAGATTCATTTCACAAACAATCCTAAATCAGAGTGTGACAGTTTATGGGGAGACAAACAAAGTCTCCTAAAGATGCTTTTAAGTTACTATGCTTTTAAACTGGCATGTTTTCAACTCCCCATTTCTTTTACCATCATTAGCTTCCTTTACTTTGGTAGTTGACATTCATAATTGTAATTTTGTATTTCCCTTTTATGTGACTCTAGTAATAGATTACTATATACTGTGGTAAAATGTAAATATAATCCTGGGCATATTTTATTTTGCAGTTTGGGGATTTTGATAAATTCCATGAGAAAGTTACTTAAAAGGGTTGAAATATATCCGTGCTTATAAGTACATCATTCTATTTAAATAATACTAAAATAATTAGATGGTAATTTATAATAAATGAGGACTTTTTAAAAAAATCTTTCTTTTAAATTACCTCTGAATTAATCAAATAATTATTATCATCACTTCCAATAGATGAAATATTTTGTTTTGTATTATATAACATATTTACATATATTTTCTTATGTATATTTAATTTTTAAGTTTGATGTAGGAGTTCCAATACTTCAAAAATACAGATTAATAAAATACAGGGAACAGTTGTGTAGCAAAACAAAATTTTATTAAAAGTTTACTGAAAATACAAATGTGGTTTAGAATAATTATTTCTTTAAAAAGGAAGGAAAGAAAAAAACTCTGGGAAAAGTTCAAGAAATGACATTAAGGCTCAACTCAGTAAGGAGCTAAATACCTTGCTTTTCTGAAATGACTGATTCATGCATGGAACATAAAATATTTATTAGCATGGGTGGTTAGATGTGTCAGGAATGATCTTTGAATGTCACTTTTTTCTCAGTTCTGCTTGGGGTGCAGACACTCCCTGATGAGAGCTTTGATTGCTGGTATCAAAGGAATGATGGCAGGGTTGACATTTTACTGTGAAAGACAAAAAATTGAAGCAAGATTTTCTGAGCTGGGATGCAGACATATTTGAAAGTCAGTATTTGTCTTGGGAAATGGCTTTGGACCTGTCCTCAGTAAAGGCTAAAAAGATCTACGCTACGGAGCAAAGATGGGGACAAATTCCCCTGACAGTATTTCCAAATATAAGCTACCATCAATATTGTCAGAAAAATTTCATTAACTTTCTTGGTCAAAAAAAAATTCTCAGTTATTCATGATATCCTCCGGGCATAGTGAGGTGGTCGTTTGATTGCCTGCTAGAATGAATTGGTCTGAAGTGTAGCGCCAGCAGTGCTGTTTGTGTATTGTATAGAGATATATGAATCAACTTGATTCTGGAAATTATTGTTCTTTTTTTTTAATGTTAAATTAATTAATGTTAGCCCATCTCTCTGGTATGTGTTAAAATATCAAAAGCCACAACCTATCATGGCCTCTTCTAATTCATGATAATGATCTTTGGCATTTGTATTTTTCCTCATAATATTTTTTCTTTTTTGGGGGGATAATGGGTATTGGGGATTGAACTCAGGGGCACTCGACCACTGAGCCACATCCCCAGCCCTATTTTGTATTTTATTTAGAGACAAGGTCTCATTGACTTGCTAGCACCTTGCTTTTGCTGAAACTGGTTTTGAACTTGCGATCTTCCTGCCTCAGCTTCCTGAGCTGCTGGAATTACAGGCATGTGCCACCATGCCTGGCATAATATTTATTTTTTACAAAAACTTTAGCAGAAGCCTTAAAGGCTCTATATAATCTGTCCCTCACTTCCTGTCTCTGTCATTTATTACTATAGTTACATCTGTGTACTAGTTACTAAAATATGTCAATGCTATTGTTAAAATATATTTTATAATATTATCTTTCTGGGAAATATATTGTAAATATTAACCATTCACTTATGAAGGTGGTCACTACTATTAACCTCTATCTTAGCCTAATTTGTCTTGCTACAACAAAATATCAGAGGCTGGGTAATTTACAAGGAATATAAAGTTATATACTCATAGTTCTGAAGGCTGGAAAGTCCAAGATCAAGGTGCCAATAGTTCTGATTGTCTGATGAGGGTTTCTCACATGGTGAGAAGCTGAAGGACAAGCTACCTGCATGCTTTGTGAAGTCTCTTTAATAATGGCCTTAGTCCCATTCATGAGGGGAGAAGCCTACATGACCTCTTCACCTCTTAAAAGCTCCACCTCTCAATACCATCACAAAAGCCATTAGGTTCCAACACCCAAACTTTGGAGGGGACACTTCAAAACATAGCAACATCTTAAATACCTATGTGGTATTAAAGTAAAACCTGACTCTCTACAAAGCATGTGGTTCACTTGAAACCAGATGTACCTGCCATATTTAGACTAAACCAATTTTTCAGAAATTACCTGAAATTTTTATAAAAAGAACTCTTTTCCATCCTAGTTCTGTCTTCCTGGTTCTAGACTCAGCCTTTCCAATTGCCAGGTAAGGCTATAAGTCCTTTTGAGTTTCTCAGGTTCAGTAAATACAAATCCAAATTTATCATCTCCCACATTCTTACTCCACCAAAAGCAACATGATCCTGAATGTGCTGTTGTGAACTATATCAGCATTATTCCAGCATTAATACATAACTTAACTTTTACTACTTCCTCTGTCTTACTTTGTACCCACATCTAAACTATCTCTGAGTTCTTCTATGTTAACTTGTCTAAGTGGCTGTGGGTTTCATTTCTTCTCAACTACATCTACTGTAACTATTCTACTTTAGGGTCTCTTGTCTCAACTGGCTTTTTGGAAATAGCCTACCTAGAGACGAGGTGTTGAGACAATGTTCATTTTTTTCTTTTCTCACAGCTGCTGAGTTTTCTTAAGTCATTAGAAAAATACTTACTTTCTCAAGAACATTAGTGCCATCCTGTGATAAACAATGAAGTCCAACCACTGCTCTCTCTCTTTGATATCTCTATTCCCTGTATTTAAGAATTCTAATTTTTTTTGTACTATGGATTTCTTTGGCAGTCTGGTAAAGTTTATGGATTGCTTCTCAGAGTATTTTTGAATGTGTAAAATAATTCTACAGTAATACAATTCTGTATGTAGACACTGCTGTTTGTGTCTTTGTGGCTTTGCTGCGATTCCTTAGTATAGAAGTGTTTCCTAAGCCTGCCCTTCTGATTATGGAAATCTTCCTCATCTTCCAAAGCCTACAATTCCCAGCTTCTCTATGCAGTTTTACCTTGCCCTCCAGCTCTGTCTGTACTGAGGGACTTGCCCTTTGCCCTCTCATAAAAAATTATTTGTATTTCCAGCTAGTCCTTATAATAACTATGTCCTTTATTATATTTTGGAGGGTAATATTCCCAACACTGAACTAGCTACTTTCACATATTTTGTCTTCACAATTTTCTTTTAAACACTATGAAATATGCATTTGATGGGGACACTGAGGTCTGGACATTTTGTTGTTATGTCAAGATCATATAGCTTGTTGCTCTTCCTAGATTATAAATTATTTGAGGAAAGGGATATTTTATCTTTCTTTTATATCTTATCAGATTCTGCTTAATAGAGTTTGTTCAGTAATGTTTTCTCGTATGGATTTAAAAACAGGAAGTGGGAAATGCTTGCCTACCAATATTCGACATCATTAGAATTGACTAGGGTCCCTGCGAGGACAGAGATGGGCACAACGGTGTTCTGAGGTTAATGTCCATGTCAGATTAACTGTGACTAAGTCTTTCTGAATGTACTCTTAACCCTTCTGATTTCTAGTGGTTTCACAATTTGAAAATTAGCACATAAGGGTTTTCAACAGTATTAATTCTTAAAATATTATCCCTTGTCTTACGCTAAGAAAAAAAACAAATTAGAAAATTAGGACAAATTCAAGAATTAATTTGTAATCATGGTGAATTTTGGATCTATTTGAAGGTTACTATTTTAATAATAGATTAGAACAATTAGATAACCTTTTTCCTATTCTGTCCCCTCAGTTGAAATGGTAAAACAAACCCAATTTACTCTTTTACACTTGTGAGACAATATATTTTAACCATAATTCTCTTATACTAGTTTCTATTTTCAACTGTGTTCCTTTGCCTCTCTTTGGGTGGTCAAATATGTTTCTGCAAGGGTTTTCTTAAAACATCATTGCTAGATTATCTATTTCTAAATAAACATTTTTATTTAGAAGTGTTTATTTCAGAAATGGTATACTTTCAAAAGTATGATTTCAAGTTTAAATCATATATTTGTGATTTTAATTAATCAATTTCTTGTGGAAGTTTTAATTATACAAACTTAGTTCATTTAATTTGCTAATACCTTTAGCATCTGTGAACTATAAATTAATATAAAATGAATTCATTATTACTATCCATTTTTCATGGTCTTTTCCATTGTTGTACTGTAGCAACTGCTAACTAATGTGGCAGAATTATTGATTTTCTATTGTCATAGCTCCAGATGGTCCTCCTGAAAATGTGCATGTAGTAGCAACATCACCTTTCAGCATCAACATCAGCTGGGGTGAACCTGCTATCATCACTGGACCAACATTCTACCTGATTGACGTCAAATCAGTAAGACACGTCTTACATTCTCTTTTAAGGGCAGTATGGAACATGGTTAAGGATGCAGGTTTTGGAAACATATTACTTGGGTTGGAGTCCCAGTTCTGTTAGACCTTAGGCAAGTTACTTAACCTTTCTGTGTTTCGGTGTCTGTATATGTAAAATAAAAAAATAATAGTAGTCTATAGAGTCTGTGAGGACTAAATCAGTTAATAATGTATAAAGAGGGGCTGGGGTTGTAGCTCAGTGGTAGAGCGCTTGCCTCGCATGCGTGAGGCCCTGGGTTCGATCCTCAGCACCACATACAAAGCAATAAAAGAAAGACATTGTGTCCATGTACAACTAAAAAAAAAATGTATAAAGAACTTAGAACATTTCTTGACACATAGTAATTGCTCACTAAGTATCAAGTTTTAGTAAAAATAATTATTATTATATTAATACTCAGGGCATAGATGATATATATAAACCAGGGTTTTAATTGATGATAATGCATTGGTTTAAAATACAGTGGAAGTAGGCTTATAATACAGAATGAGGAAGGAGAAGGCATTAGGGGAAATATCTCCCAGATGAGATAAAATCAGAACTAAATCTTGAAAAATAATAAAAGCAGTACCTGAAAAGAAAAAGGGAGCAGAGTAATTCTCATTTAAGAAAAAGTGAGTAGAGCAGCTATCCCAGGTGACAGAATTCAGTAAGTGTTTAAGAAGCTAGATTGGGAGGATAACTACATAAAATGTTACCGAGTTTGGGTTTTATTTTAAGAGTGGTGCAGTGAGCTGGGCTTGGTGATGCACGCCTATAATCCCAGCAGCTTGGGAGGCTGAGGCAGGAGGATCACGAATTCAAAGCCAGCGTCAGCAAAAGCAAGATGGCTAAGTGACTCAGTGGGACCTTGTTTCTAAATAAAATAGGGCTGGGGATGTGGCTCAGTGGTCGAGTGCCCGTGAGTTCAATCCCCAGTATCCCCCCTCCAAAAAAAAGAGTGGGGTGGCAGTTTTTGAGGAATTAAAGCAGTGAAGGGATGTAGATTTCTGTTTTACAGGATGAGTAGGTTTGTAGTGGATAGTTTGAGAACAGTGTTAGGGTGCAAATTTAGACAGACAGGAAACTCTAAGAGGAAGTAGGCAAGAAAAGATAGGAACAAAGGAAATGTAACAATGGAAAAGAACAAAAAACAATTTAAATTTATAAAATTTGGTGAAAAAAATCAGTCAACTCATTGAGTGAGAGGACAAATCAAAAATGATTATAGGATATATGACTTGCAAAATTATAAGAAGGAACAGATCTATAAAGGAAAAAATGAATTCAGTAGGAAACACTCTGAAATAGAGGTGCCTCAGAGCCCTCCCATAAACATACCCATTGGCAGCGCTACATGTGGCTCTGGGACACAGGACAGAAATTCTGAATTAGCAGATTTGAAAGTGTTGGTATTTAGAAGATAATATTATAGGAGAAGATGATATTAGCTATGGAACATGTCAACTAAGAGTAGTACCTGAGGATAGCATTCTGAGGAGTAGAAGTATTTCCTTCCTTCATTCAACATTATTTTTAAATGCAAATAATGCCACCACCATGCCAGGTGCTGGCTATGTCGAAGTGAACAAATCTGATACGGTCACTGTCCTTTTAGAGTTTATCTGAAGCTCATTTCTGAAAGATGTAACCATCAACATTTAAAAATCACTGGCTCCCAGACCAAGGAAAAAACACTTATCAGTGCATTTAGGATTTATGCTTGAGCCTGGCTCCTGAAAAATGTGAGCCACAAGAGCATAAAATCCTTCCTTTCAAAGACTTTCAAACAAAATTTGTGTTCAAATTGACCCTAAAAATATGGGGGCATAGATATCATCCTGGATGATTGTATTGGAAATGAGTGTGTTTTGTGGTCTTTTATTCATTGTTCCCTTTACTCTTTCATTTAACAAATAGTTATTGAATGGCTTTTATTCACTAGGACAAGGATGAAAAAATAAAATTTTGCTTTCAAGGAGCTCAAACTCTAATGGAGATGTAGGAATTTAAATGGCTAATTAGAGAATCTAAGGTATGAAGGTTTGGGGGAAGATGAGTTAACAAAATAAAGTTTCTGTTATGGAGGACAATGGGATATAAAGACTTCAAAGAGCACGTTAAATTTACTCTGAGACTTGATGGTTGAAGAAGGTTGCATCAGGGGCTGGGGTGGTGGCTCAGTGGTAGAGCGCTTGCGTAGCATGCGTGAGGCACCGGGTTCGATTCTCAGCACCACATACAAAAAAAAAAAGATCCATTGACATTAAAAAATATTAAAAAAAAAAAAGAAGGTTACATCAGATGGGAAAGGGTGGAGGTGAGGTAGGACAAGAAGAAAAAAATAGGAGATTGGCAGGAAAAGAAAATCCAGGGTCTAGTTGCTGACATTGTATTGTTATAGCTCAAAAACGATGAGAGCGATTTCCTAATAATAATACATTATCAAACGGGGTATGAGCAAACAAGCTTGGAATTGATAGAAGGAAAACAAGGGGTCAAATGGTTTGAGGTTTCAGTCCTGGGTATGTGGGAAGGTAATTGTTAGCAACCAAAGTAGAGTAGGTTTAATAAAAATATAATGGACTTTTGTACAGATTGAGTTTGAGGACCCAGAATTCTTTTCAGATTTTATTAAATATTTTTAAATATAGGATAGAGCACATGCATGTCATGCCGTATTTTCACTATTTGATATTTGTTATCTATTGTTTCAATGGAGAGCATTGGAATCATTTAATTTATAAATAGTGTAATTTATAAGATCAAGCACACTGACTTATTGCAGTGAAGAGAGTTCTGGACTCTTAAAAGATTCAGTCTCATCTCGCTACTGGGTAGCTATGGAATCTTGAGGAAATCATCTCAAGTCTACAAATGCAGAATTTAAATAGTTGTAGTAATCAGACAAGCAATATCAAACCAGCAAAATTAAGCCAAATGAGTGGAGCTGTGATGAATGGGAAATCCCGGTCCCATTACAGGGGTCAACTGTTACTTACTTATCTCTAGTTTATTTATCTTTTATTTATTTGTTTGTTTGTTTGTTTTGGGTACAGAGGATTTAATCCAGAGGCACTTAACCACTGAGCTGCATCCCCAGACCATTATTTTATTTTTTATTTAGAGACAAGTCTCAGTTGCTTAAGGCCTCACTTAGTTGTTAAGGCTGGCTTTGTGCTTGTGATCCTCTAGCCTCAGCCTCCCGAGCTACTGGAATTACAGATGTGTGCCACCACACCCAGCAAGATAATTTTTACTTATTATGAATATAAATGTAGTCTTAAATAAAATTCAAAAGGCCATATTTTATATGATATTTAAATAATGGCAACTAATTAAATATATACTTTTCACCAGAGGGTCCATATGTCTGATCAATAGACTTTCTATGGTGATAAGTTTTTCTGCCACTTTATGGAAGTGGGACATTGGCTTCCATTGCTCTGTCTTGATCTGGGAATGGTCTTTTCAACTGTTTGCAGTACTGGTATTACTCATTAGCCTTTAGCTGTGCTTTCCTGGTAACATCTTCAAGTTTAAAAGGTCTTAGAAAAGAGCAATTATAGAACACATTGAACAACAAGAAAATCTTTAAAATTACAAGTGAGGAACAAGTCAAAAATGAACTTAATGGTGCTAATCATATATCAAACCAGGTTTAAGTATTTAATTCAAGTACTTTAGAGTAGAACATTGAAAGGGTTTTGAATTTTCTCATGGTTCTCAGGAAAAGCTCTTCTATGTAGTTTAAGAAATTTTGGCCATTTATAATGTCTAGAGTCACTGGGCTAGAACTTCCATTGCAGACAGACCACATATGAGCAAGTCACAAAGTTATATTTAATAGACCTAAAGGTACTCATTTGTGCACATTAAATAATTATGACATTTGCATTTGAGTTTTTATCCAGTGCCATGCATTTTGCTAGATCAAGTTTTTCAAACTGTAGTTATGACCAGAATGCAATAAATGGAGTTAAATTAAAAGGGTGGAAAATATCAAAGTCCATTTCAGAAAGAAGTTATATTCCAAAAATTGTGTTTCAGGTTATAAAGTGCACAAGCACCTCCTGACACACACATATATATTTTATATATGTATACCTCTGAATCTTCCTTTTGTGGGTAATGGTAAGTTTTTAAAATCAAAATCTCTTTACCAACTACTTCAGATCTCTTCTTTCTAGATCTCAACATAATGCTATAAGTCTGTATTACCATCCCAATTTCACATTCACAGAAGGTGAGACACACAGAGCCCAAGTGGTTTGTCAAGTGGCCAGTTAGAATTTGAACCCTTGATGACAGAGTACAAAAACCTATATACTTTTTTTCTATAAACAATTAGATAGAAATTAATTTCATTGACTGAAGAAAGTGATTTTTTCACTTGTGCATTTGATGGATTCATTGACCATGGCTGCTTGATTATTTTATGTTACTTTCAATTACTGAAATATTTTACTAATTAATGAACTGTCAGAATTTTAGATTTTCCAGGGCCATCTGATTGTTAAATAAATAAATATATAAATAAATAAGTTAATAAATAAATGTCAGATGAATATACATGTAGCTTTATATAACCTTTTGGTGAAACATAATATTCTAGTATTGCTTTTTAAGTTTTAACTTTTTCCCCATAGGTAGATCATGATGAATTCAATATTTCCTTTGTCAAGTCAAATGAAGAAAATAAAACCATAGAAATTAAAGACTTAAAGATATTTACCAGATATTCTGTGGTGATCACTGTATTTACTGGAAATGTAAGTGCTGCATATGTAGAAGGGAAGTCAAGCCCAGAAGTCATCGTGACTACTTTAGAATCAGGTAGGAGTGCTCTTCATCATTGGCCAACTGAGCTGTCTGTCTTACAGTTTTTCGCTCTACATTAAACATGATGTAAATTATAAGAAATTTTTGAAGCATATAAATAAAAATAATAATAATAATTCAATGATACTGTGATCACCAAAAGTAAAGCTATGTATATTTTTGAGGCAAAGTAAAAAATCTAGAATATTCAATCCTTATAAATATGGAACAAATTAAAGGTACCAAATTGTACTTTTCTATGCTTATATCTGCTAAGTGTTTCAGAAATTGAGTTACTTTGCCTGAGAGATGATTTTTCTAAGTGTCTATAGCCAATAATTTTGTATCTAAAATTACATTTTAATTATTTCTATCCTATGATATGAATGAAAATTAATGTAATGATTGAGACTTTGATGTTAACATCCAGATCACATTTATCATAGATGTTTTCTTTACTTCATCAAGTGATATGTTTGATTATGTAACTATTGGATAAATGTCAGAATTTATACAGATTTTCTCAAGGTCCTATGAACAGGGTCTGAATGAATAAGATTGTAGTCAATAGGAATTTAAGAAAGTCAACCTCCCAGACCTTGCTTGCCCCATCCTCCTTCAGAATCCTGATGTTCTTTGCTGCCAGACATGTCATTGGAAAGAGCAGATGAAAGGATGTGTTGTTATAGTTTATTTGTTGCTATCTGTAAGATGAGTATAGGAGGTGAAAATACTTTTTAGAAAGTCTTTTTCATCGTGCTCTCTATTCATTTTGCCTATAAAGTTGTGGTTCTAAACTTCAAGGTAAATTTCATCTTCAGCACTCTAAAATAACATTTGTTCTTATTTCCCTGCCAAAAATCACAGGTATCTAGTTTTTATTATGATTTTTGCATTTCTCCTTCATCCTCCTCTCTGTGAGGAAAGAACTAATTAATGTATTCACATTTATACCACAAAGCACTTATTCTCAAATCTTAAAGTTTTATCTTTCTCAAGGATATAATGATCTAACATATTTTTACTACATCTCTAAGAAAATAATCTTATTTTTATTGGTTCTTTTTAGTTTTACATAACATTAGGATTTATTTTGATATAATTATAAAAGCATGTTCTAATTCAGTCCCCAGTACTTTCCCTTTGCCTCCTCTCCTCCCTTCCCCTGTTTCCTGCCCTCTGCTCTACTGATCTTTCTGCTATTTACTTACAGTTTGTTTTTTTAATTAGTATCTTGTGGACATACAAGTTTCACTGTAGTATATTCATATATGTACATAGGAAAAATAAGTCAGATTCATGCCACTCTCTTTCCTTATCCCATCCCTCCTCCCTCCCCTTCATTCTCCTTTGTCTATTCCATTGATCTATGTTTTTAATCTTCACCCCTCATTTTGGATTAGCTTCCATATATCAAAAGAAACAAAGAATAGAATTTTAGATGAAAAGCTAGAATATTTAAGGGATAGGAATTTCTTTTCAGCATTGAGAGTTCCTTTTCTTATCCAGCTTTAAACTTGATCCTAAATTCAGAGTAATACTTCTTATAAATTGAAAATATATTTCTGACATATAAAATGTATAAAAACAAATACAAAAATAGCTCTCTTGAATAAACCTTTTATTTTAGATAGGCATTATTTTCCATTTAAAATAAGATAATCTGCAAAATAATATGTTCATTTGCTTCTCTTTTTTTCATAAGAAGATTGAAAAGAACACATTTAAAATTTTTCAATTGTAAATATTTCATTTTAGCACCCAAGGATCCACCTAACAACATGACATTTCAGAAGATACCGGATGAAGTTACAAAATTTCAGTTAACATTCCTTCCTCCTTCTCAACCTAATGGAAATATCCAAGTTTACCAAGCACTGGTTTACCGAGAAGACGATCCCACAGCCATTCAGATTCACAATCTCACTATTATCCAGAAAACAGACACATCTGTCATTGCAATGTTAGAAGGGCTAAAAGGTGGACATACGTATAATATCAGTGTAAGCATCCATAACTTTTACTTGTTTACCTAAAGCAAGCTCAGCATTCAAAAACACTATTTTTGAAAGTATTGCATTTCCCACATCTTTTTTTGAAAAATATAGATTTAGAGGAATGACATTGTTTATTTCCTATTATAATACAGCATGTGCCTTTAAAATATGTAGGTAAATGAGAAGTTTGCCCAATAATAGTAAACATCCAGAAATAAAGGAGAAATAAAATGCATATTAAAGGTAGGAAAGTAGTAAAATATAAATAAAAAATTCTGTCTCCAAAGAAAACCATTTATGTGTGATTATAAATGAAAATGTAAAAGCAAATTTTAAAGACAGTGCACAGAAATAACTGTTTATGTGTAGCATAAATTGTACATGTGAGTTCATACATATGCACACAGGCATGTACATACACACTTTGTTTCATCCTTTATCTATTTTTGTATCATGCCTGAGAATTTCAAATAGAATTATTTGGTTAAGCAAAAAAAACATCTTTTAAGCAACAGAGAATTCAACCTAAATCTACAAGTACTGAAACTAATGTTCCTACCAGTTCTTTGTAAGTTTGATTAGAAGAACATTGTTAATAATTTATGTGTATATATAATGAATAGTCATCCTTATATTTATTCATTCCCTTGCTTTAATTGTATATCTTTATACAATCTGTCCTGTTGAGATTGTTGTTGCACATGCCATTAAGTGTACAACCATTGTGAAAGATCCACTAGAGGAAGGATGGTGATTAAGAGAACACACTGACCTGGATTTAAATCTGTATTCTGTGTCATGGCAGCTTCATCAAATCTAAGCTTCAGTTTCCTTATGGAAAAATGGGTAATAGGAATAGTGAATAACTTCCTAGGATTTTTGTCCAGATTAAATATTTATAGTTGTTGTTGGTAATTATTATATCTGTTTTGGCTGTTGTGAATAAGAAAGAAAATAGGAATTAAAGTTAAGTAATTTATGATTTAAAGAAAAAATTTAAAATCTTGTAACTGCAAACACTGTGTTTGCACTATTTGCAAAGTGCAATATAAAACATTCTTAACACCTTGACTTTTTGTTAGAAATGTGTATGGTAGTACCTGTACTGACTTACTGAAGCAAAAATCTAAATATTTGCATTTAACAAGGTTTACAGATGACTTCTTTGCACACTGCTATTTAGGAAACACTGCCCAACTCTTTCACTTATTATCTCACTTATGTAGTATATTGTACTATAAAGAAATAAAAACGATGAACCATGTCATAATATCACTTTTCATTTTAAATACTTCCTTTTTTAAATTTACAGACACCAATAAATATTTCTTTATTCATTTTAAGTCCACATCTTATGGACTTTTTTTATTTACCATATCTATCATATCATATATACATTAATATAATTTTAATCCAATGAAAGCATTTTCAAAATATTGATAGGATGAAAGGATGGGCCACTAATATATAAAATTAATTAATTTCAATAGACACATTATATACTGAATTGTATTTACCAAGTACAATGAAGCTGGCCAAAAACAGTTTTTATAAAAAATTTTATAGCAAGATTAAAGTAAATGGAGGAAGATTCCAGTTCCACAGTTCCCTAAGTACAGAGTTAATTGAAAGCCGCCACATTTGTGTAAATCACCCTCTGAATATACAAACAGAAATGCTTTATGTGTATATGCTGCATTACACAGGTTATAGCATCAGATACTTCAGGGCAGGGGTGAAGAAGGGCATAAAGGCCAACTTTCAGAGGGATGATTTAATACAGGAAAACGGGAGGCTGAAGGAATAGGATTTCATCTCAGAAGAAGGAAAAAAAGGAGGATCTTGAATGTGGACTTAAAGGAGGCCAGAGTTACCTAGCTACTGAGAGCAGGAACAGATGTTAAAAGTAGATGGAGAAAGTAGATGGAGCGGCTTTTCCACTGTTCCTCCTGTGAGTTCAAATGGAAGCCACAGTCCTTCCTGGTCTCTGTGAATGGGCTGTTAAGATCACTAACTTTGTTCTCAGGGCTTAATACCAGCATATCAGTTTTTAAGAAATACTTCCTTATTCATGTTCTTCATACTTATATTATATTCATTTGAGTGGGTATAAGAAATATTATAGGCTACATTCAATTGTTTTTAAAAGAGGAATCACTTTAAAGTTCTATATCACCCTCTTCTGTTATATCTACATATAAGAAAGAATTTGATAATAGTAACAAAATGTTTCTTTGTTTTAGGTTTATGCAATCAATAGTGCTGGTGCAGGGCCTAAAGTTCAGATGAAGATAACCATGGATATCAAAGGTACTACCTGAGCTGCCTTCATATAAAATGCTCTTTTCTTTATCAAAGAGTGATTATAAGTTGAATTCCACACTAGAATTAAGGATAAGGCAAGCCTTTAAAGGGTACATATGTATATAATAAGCATATATTAAGTAAGGATTATTAATAAACATTATTACTTAATATTATATTAATAATCGTTACTTAATACATGCTAATTTAAAGGTAGAATTAAAATGTCTGAATAATGATATTAATTACCATGTTAAAAAGAATACACACCTTTTATCTATTTCTTTTACTATAAATTTAAAATTTTCAAAGACAAATTATATAGCCTGAATTTTCTTTTTATTAAGAAGTTGTTCAAATTTTCTATGCTTAGACTTTGACTAGTTATATTTAGATTTCTTGACTGGTTTATCATAAATTTTTTTCTGTTAAAAAATTTTATTGCATACCAATGCATACCAATCAATTTTATAATGTTGACTATAAAGTGGATCTGTTGATTCATTATCCTAGAAGCTATTTTTTATCGAAAATATAACTGAAGTTTGCCTTCCCCAAAATGAACCACAAAACCCAACAAAGTTTGTTAAGAGGAATTTAGGGCCACTCAGCCAGTTAAAGACTGAGATCAAGCAATCAATTATGCTATCTCTCTAAAAATTTGCAATAAAAATTATAGAGAAATTAAAAACAATAATGATAGAATTCAAGTGTTTGGACCTTGAGGAGAATTCCACTCAAGACTTCTCTTTCTAAAGCAAAAAGTAACTTTTCTCAGTCTTTGGCAGGAACGGTGATTAAAAGCACCAGCATTTGGTTGGGTTTAGTGTTAAGCTCCTACGAATGAATCGTGAATTGACCACTTGGTATCTATTTGACTTTGGAAAGTTTCTTAACCTCTTTAAGCCTATGAAATGGAGCATACCAGTTCCTACCTCACAAATAGTTGTGAGGATTAAAAGAGATTATTTTTGAAAAACCCTTAAAAGAGTTCCTAGAGACTTGTACTATTCAGAATAAGAAATATTCACTGTCAGAGGAATCCTTAAATTTTATCTTTTCATCAATGAATAATATAGCTAATATTTATAAGTATTAATTGATTTTAATTGATAAATTCTGTGCTTTGGAATGCATAAATATGTACATAAGACTATGTATAAATATATAGTCTTAAAAAGCATTAGTTATTTCACAAAATGACTTGACAAAGAAGAGAGTGGGTCATGCCATCTTAATTTCTCTCTGTTATTCAGTGTCAGACAGATGTGTAAGCATACAGATAGCAGTAGACTCATTATTTTTAGGTTTTAACAAAACTTCCCATGACAGGATGATTCTGATTTTCACTCCTTACCTGAGACAGGCAGACTTACTACTAGTGTATAGAATTTATAATAGCATTGTAGAAGTGTTAGTCCTAAAGAAATAATTTTCTGTAGTAATATGCATGATTTTATTGGTGACATGGAATAATGAATTAGTAGTCTCATTAAATTAGTATTAATGCCCCAAACTGAATTTCTCTAACTGAAATTTTGCTTGGAGTCTCTCCAGCAGTCAACTGAGGGTTTAAAGTTCCCTGAAATCTAAGCTTCTTCTTTACTAAATCCCTCCTTCCTTTCCTCTTTTTACAGTTGTCATACCCATGATCTGTGATTTGAAATCTTTTGCTACATACATACATCTGCTCTCTGTTCCTTTATTCTTCACACATATTTCCCCCAATACACCTCTTACACATCCAATCTCATTTTAACTCTTGTATGTCAGAATAGCATACTGATGCATCAGGTAAGGAGTTTGCAGGCTGAGGCTGTTACTCAGTGGTAGAGTGCTTGCCTAGTGTGCATGAAGATCTTGTTTTAATCCCAGACAGTACAAAAAAAAAACAAGAAATAGCATTTGAACTTGGCATTCAAAAGAGTGAACTAGATAATCAAATTAAAACAAGAGATTTGATTCAAATCTTGATACTTAATCTTTGTTAGGTCTGTGACATAAGCCTATAAAATAGAAACAATATTACTCATTACTCATTTTATGCCACTCTTGAGAGGCTTTTAAAAAAGACTTCAAAAATATGAAAATTGAAGTTTGGTTAAGTAACTTAACTGATGCTCAAATAGCACATATGTGTGTGTGTATATATACATGTGCACACATATGCACACATATACATGTGTGTGTATATATATATGTGTGTGTATATATGTGTATGTGTGTGTGTATATATATATATATATAGCTATACAATTAAATCAAACAAGCAGAGCTCTTAGAAATATTTATTTGGGGGATATTTGTATGAATTGATGGTAAAATGTGAATTATTGTGGCACTTTTAGAAATTAACCTGGAAAGATCTATTAAAGTTATAAATCCATGTATTATTTGCCAGAAATTCTACACTTGAAAACCTATTATATAGAAATAAAGGGATAAATCCAAAGCTAACTGTGCAAGGCTAATTATTATAGCAAATGTTCAAAAACTGGAGGAGAAGTGAATTCCTGTCACTAAATAGATGGTTGAATCGATATGATGCAGCTGCACCATGTACAGTAGTCATTAAGAAGGATGAGTTAGCTGTACCTGGTGACTCCGAAAGACACAAGTCATGGTGATATGGGTAAAGTAATATGTGGGGTAATCATAATGCATGATATAACCTTATTAGGAAAAGCAAACAGTGAGAAAAACCCATTATGTGGACTGTTTATGTTCCTATATGATTATATAAACATGAAGATAAATATAGAAGGCTTCCAATCAAATGTTTGACATGGATTAACTGCAAGAAGGATGCTGCTATGACTAGAACAGAAATTAGTGAACCAGCTGAAGGAAGTAAAAGAAAAGAAAAAACCTACACTAAAATGTTAATATGATATAAATATTTTTATGCATTTATGTAATTTACATATGGGTGATAGCATAAATAAACTAAAATTTTTTTAACATGTAAAGAGGAGTCAGATGCTGAAAAATCACACCTGGCCTCATGATTTCAGGCAGGTCTCAAATACATAATTATACTACCAAGAGATGATAATTGCTAAATATCTGCTGTTTCCAAACACAACTCTGTTTCATTTGTTATTCATCTTTCCCATCATTTTATCTGTAAATTACCTGCATGAAATGAGAATTGAAAAAAAAATTTCTGTTCAGAAACAAAAGAATCACTTATGGTGATGTTTATTTGTTTATTTAAAGCTCCAGCACGACCAAAAACCAAGCCAACCCCTATTTATGATGCTACAGGAAAACTGCTTGTAACTTCAACAACAATTACAATCAGAATGCCAATATGTTATTACAGTGATGATCATGGACCAATCAAAAACGTACAAGTGCTTGTGGCAGAAACAGGAGGTATCATCAGATGTCATTTTTTCTTGTCAAATTGTGCAGTATGCATTCCTGAATGCTAAAGACATTTCAGTTCAAATTAGCAAACAAAATTGATTCCTGATTATCACACAAGTCAGGTTGAGTAGATTATTGACATTATTACTCATTATAGCACCCATTTATTTATACATAATATATTTTACAAAATGAGTAAAAGGAATTGTTACAATGTATGATTTAAGGCTGGGGATATAGGTCAGTTGGTAGAGTGTTTGCCTCACATGCACAAGGCCCTGGGTTCAATCCCCAACACCACAAAAAGAAAGTGTGATTTACATAATCCACATGCTGGTAAGGATTGTTTTGATTTTGGCAAAGTGGAGAAGTGGAGTCATGAGAGCTTCTTTGGAAGTGTGTAGAAGAGGATGACCCTTGACTGAAGGACATTCTTTCTCTACCTGAGAAATCATTGTTCACAGTGATGCTTTAGATTTGTGTGTGATGGAGCAGGCAGGACAGGGCTACTTGTCTATAAAGGCAGATCAGCTGTATCAGCCCTGGTTATTCATAGAGGGAGTGATGCTGCATCCACATCCCCCTAGTGTAATTATAAAATCACTCTTTATAAATGTGAAAATGCATCCATGTGTTACTTGTAATCTTTATTCTCTTTTTCTTCTGAAAATAGCTCAGCATGATGGAAATGTAACAAAATGGTATGATGCATATTTTAATAAAGCAAGGCCATATTTTACAAATGAAGGCTTCCCTAACCCTCCATGTATAGAAGGAAAGACGAAGTTCAGTGGCAATGAAGAAATCTATGTCATAGGTGCTGATAACACATGTATGATTCCTGGCAATGAAGAGAAAATTTGCAATGGACCTCTGAAACCAAAAAAGCAGTATTTGTAAGTACAGCTTATGTCAACCATGTGTTGTCAGCAAGTTTGTAGGAATCTTTCATCCATCCATCTCCCCATCTTTCATCTTTCCATTAAGCACTAAAACAATAAGTTACATAAAAACAATATGAAAATGTGGTATTGGAGAGCATAAATAGGTAGAGGAATTTAATTTGTTCTGTGGAGGACAATATGACTAATGTGGGTTTTTCACTCATTTTGTTGTGCATGCTTATGTACAGGTTTTCAGAAACACTATCATACTCTTACCTAACAGTGGTTTCCCTTTATGTCAGAGCAATAACGCTCTGCTTTTATCTTACCAAACATCTAAGTGATAGAAATCTTTATTACTTTATTATTTTGGAATCTTGGAATCTTGTCATTAATAACTTAAATTAATTAAATAAATCAAAATTAATGCTGAAATTTTGCTTTCATTTCTTTGTTAAATTGATTATTTTATTCTATTGAATCAATTAGATCATTTATAAGACTATAATTTTAAAAAGCATCATCTTCACCTTGAATTTCAAAATGTAATTTTTATTATGAATTTTTTTAAAAATGCAAGTTCAGTTTTGCTTCTAGTTAAAACACCACTAAGTCTTTTTTTTTTCTTTTTTCAGTACTAGGGATTGAACCCAGAGCCTCATGTATGCTTTGCAAATGTTCTACCTCTGAGCAACATCCCCAGAAACATGTATTTTTTATTTTGAGACAGGATCTCACTAAGTTGCCCAGGCTGGCCTACAACTCGTGATCCTGCTGCTTCAACCTTTGTAGTAGCTGGGATTACAGTTGCACCACCACACCTGGCTAATAAATTCCGTATGAATGTCTTAGGCCAAGTTAGCTTTAGAAAAGTGAGAGAAATTAGGCAATTAAAAAGTAATGTTCTGTTATTTAATATTAAATGTCAATTACTTTTGTTCAAATTGTAGGTTATTGCTTGGATTTTACCCATCAAACATGTGATAGCCTTGAAAATGATGAACCATAAAATTTCATATTTATTCTTACTTATTATTTTGTATATTTGTTTCCCAGACTATTCATATACCAAATAAAATGATAAGAATTTGATAATGGGAGAGAATAAATCATTATTTCAATTTGTTAGTTTTATATGTTTTTAAAAAAATATTTTTAATTGTAGATGGGCACGAGGCCTTTATTTTCTTTATTTTTTTTAATGTAGTGCTGAGGATCGAACCCAGTGCCTTCCACATGCTAGGCAAGCACTCTACCACTGAGCTACAGCCCCAACCCAGTTTTATATTTTTAAATGCCCTTGTGTCCTGTGTTTTTAAATGAGGCAAATTTTATTGTCTCTGAGATCATAGAATCACCCTGTAATTTTTAGGCTTCATTCTCTTCTGTCCCTTTTTATATTTCAAATATTGTAAAAGCATAAAAATGGATAAATACAACTGTGCACACACAGAAATAAGAAACATTGTTCTTGTTTACATATGAAAAAGTCAATTTCTGAATTATTGTTATAATTAATATTATCCTGTAACCAGATTCACTAGTATTTCCAAAGGTGGTTGTGGTATGTCAGATACTGTGTCTTATATGTATTAAGTGTTCTAGTGGAACACACTTTGATAGATACTAAATCATTCCATTCAAGCAAATTTATGAGGAAGGTGATTTGCTTAAATTTATGACTTTTCATGAGTTTGACCAAATTTTTAGTCACAAATTCATCAGGCCCAAGTGCAGGACAATTATTCGTCTCATATAGATTCAGTATAACTTTGTCCTGAAATTGATTAAATTCCAAGATTACATGTTGCAAGTTCATTTTCTCTTGAATAAAATATTAAGTATTCATAATTCTTTGTTAAATTATTAATTCATGTGATATGCAATTGTTTGTTTTTAATTTTTTTTTTTACTTCGTAGATTTAAATTTAGAGCCACAAATGTCATGGGACAATTTACTGACTCTGATTACTCTGACCCTGTTAAGACTTTAGGTAAGACAAATTTTGTAGTTTAATTTATAATTTCAGCATGTTTATTATAGTTGAAACATTTGTTAAATATTTAGTAAACCTATTAATCCATGGTTGGATATTCTTAAGTGCAAACTTATTTCAAGGTTAATTGCACTGACTATGGAAAAATAGTATTTCTATTGTTCTTTGAAAAAATAGATGTTCCATCCATTTAAGTCTGGGTTAGATTTTGTAGGGTATTTGTTCTATGGTGACATCTGCTAACATTACCTAAATAAATAGTTATTTGGCTTCTTAAATATATAATCTTGTGTCAAACATTGTTATCTAATAAAAGGATAATACGCTTATAGTAATTTTGCTTGAATAATTCTAAAAACTTGAAGCTTATAAGTCCCTTAATATAGTTATTTTCTTTCATTCAACTCTTTCATGAGTTTCTTCAATTACACTTATCTACATAAGACCTAAATAAAACACACACACACTTTAGTCAAGTGCACGTGTATATCATCATCCTCATTATCATCAACATTACCATCCCATAATCATTTCTAACATTAAGTGTTCTATACCTGACACACTTCTAGGCTCTTTTCATGTATTAACTGATGAACCTTTTTCAACTAACCTTTAAGTTGAGTGAGTGTTTCTCAAAGAGCATGATTTATGCCATAGAGGATCTGTGACAGTGTCTGGAACCGTCCGTGGTTGCTAAAACAGCACTGTTGGTGGCGGGCATATTAGGGGGCAGAGGTCAGGAATGCTGCTGAATTTCTCCAATGTACAGAATAGCCCATAGCATCAATTGTGCTGGAAATGGGCAACCTAGGTATTAATGTTTGCTTCATTTTACAGATGAGGAAACCAACATTAGATTATTTATAATTAATTGTCTGGACCAGGATTCCAGCATTCCAGCACAGGATTCCATAACCACAATTCTTCAGATAAAGATTTAAGGGCTAGATTCAAATGTTGACTCTGTCACTTGAAAAGGATAATTTAATTTTTATAAATCTCAGTTTCCATTTGAAAAATGGTAATGGAAGTTTTTTGAAGGGTTCTTAAAAGGGTTCTTAAGGGTTTGAAGGGTTTTTTGAAGGGTTTTTTAAAAGGAAACAATATATGTAAAGATGTTAATAATTTATGTTTAATTTTTAATTTTTTAAATGTTCATAGCTTCTTTTGGATACATTATAATTAAAGATTTTATAAATATCTTTATTTAGGAGAAATTATTTCCCTAGGACTTCACTGAGATGATCAGAGATTCTTATTTTTTTCACATACACCCTCTAACACCCCAAGTTAGCCATCTATAATACCTTAAGGGACCCAAGAGTAGTGTATCTCTGGGCTGTCATTTGAAAATGTGTGGACTTTGTGATGCTCAGACCTTAATAAGCTGTTAGTTGGTAGATTATGAGCTATGGTAGATTTCAGTAAGTCATGACTGCTGAAAGATTGTTATACCAATTTTAGAAAGAAATTCTCAATATATTGTGGAAATATTAATTGTATAAGGATCCAACACAAAGAAACTCCATCTTGAAGAAATAAAACATCAGGGCCCATGTTGCTAACATGTGTATATAGAGGAGTAATACAAATTTCTTTGGCTAAACTGTTTGTTTAATTCTATAAAACCAACTGGCCTGATTAATTTTACCCAATAGTTTCATCATTTTAAAGTTAGTTGATTTGACTTATGATTTTGAAATTATATTAAGCAGTTCTTCATTTGGTAGGTGAGTCTTATCACACCCTGATACCACCTTGGCAAAGTAAATGTCTTGTGGTCATCCATATGATTTCTTGTAGCTTACAGCATTCAGAAGCCATCACTGCAGCTGAATAGTGATCCTGGTGCATTTACTGATAAATGCTGAGAGACACAAACAAGGTGGATAACTCATGCATCTTTGATGATATTTTATAGAAGCAAGGCTGAAAGGAGCTTGGCTTGCTGTGCTGAGTACTGTGTGCTTTGTCTCTCATCAGATTTCTGACTTCATACAGATGATAAATGGGAGGACATGTTCCTTCACTTATTTGAGGCATCCAGAATATTAGAAATAAGAAAGAAGAGGGAAAGCCAGGCATTAGGAACCATGATGTTTAGGGACATGATTCCTTAGATTCTGCCAAATGGTCAGAATCATTTGGTCAAGGATAGGCTTCATCCAGCACTCTAGTAACCCACTGCTTCTCAGCAATGGCCTTCTCTTTCTTCCTTCCATTCACAGCCAAGACATTAAAATACAACAACGAATTCTGGAAAGTAACAAAAAATATGCAGTTTGTTATCTAGTTCCTTCACTGGAATCATAACCACTACTACCCCAGTGGCCCAGGTACAAATGTTTGTGTGCTCTGGTAATAGCAGGAGTCTAGAGCATGTGGGATATGTGACATGCAGGACAAAGCTCAGGATCCTGAGAAGGCTAGGGATGGAGAGACTGTTGAAATGTAGACTGAACACAGCAGATAGAAAGTCTTCGGGCTGGTAAGACTTACTGACAAGGAAAGGTCCTGTGTATCTATTATCAAATTTCTCATACTTTAGTATATTACTTGTTAACAGTGACATAAGGACAGCCTTTTAGGCTCCCTTTAGAATGGTCTTCCAGGGAGTCTCTCCTGATAGATAGTGGCTTTATAATTGGTTTTTGCCGTGTAATATATATTTAGCTAGTAAAACAGTGACAGATGGGAAAGGAAAACTTCAATAGAAGGCCCTGGACTCAAAACAGTTCTTGGCAAAAAAACATTGTCAAGAAAGATAGAGTAGAAGGACTTGAAAAGGAAATAAAAGTGACAATTTCTATAATGAACAAAGGTCCATGGCAAGAATGGTTTCATGGCTTGAGAATGGGGACAAGCAAAGAGTAAAATAATTGGTATAGTACCTCTCGTGTCATCAGAAAATGACAAAGGACGATTGAGTCCTTTTTCTCCCATATATGTCATGTGTTAGGATAGATGATATCATCTGCAGCAGGCTAGTGGTGTCAGCATTCCTGGCAAGTGAAGACTTAAGTGTGCATGTAATCCTAGACTTCGGTGAAAGAAGTCCAGGGCCCATCTAGGTCATCCAACCACCCATGGATAAGCATTCACTCACTGGTATTTTGCACACCACAGGCAATGAACTACAAGCTGAGTTGCTTGCATATCAACTAAAACTTTCAAGATATAAAAGCCTCTTGTCAAGGCTGCATTTGTACAGCTCATTTTGGTGGTAGTTGTCCCTTTCAGAAATGTTAGATGGAATTAAAAATGGAGGCAGAAAAATCACTATAGACTGACTAACTAAAAATGGTTTAAATTTACTAAAAGGAACTCAAGTACAAGTGAAATGGGGCCACAGGGAAGAAGCATCTGCATTTAAGAAAATTTTTATGGACCGTAGAAATAAACAGGGAAAATGACAGGCATTATTTTAATCCTAAAAAACATAAATGTATGTATTTTGTTTTCACTGAAGATTGAGCATTAGCATTTTTATTAACATAATTCACAAGATATTCAGACTTCTTTTTAAATCCTTCTTGGGCACATCAGTTTTTAGAAACAGCTTGTAAGCAATGTTTTGATTACAAGGTTTAATTATAGTGGATTCCTGAGATTTGAATACCAGACACCCTTTTCTCTACCTTGCAGGGCTCTCATTAAAGCTGAACTAGAAACCTTAAACCCCATGGCAGGCACTCTGTGATTGTTTTCTTTTGTCATAACACTTCTCATTTAATTACTGTGCTAACAACGAAAATCCCAATATACTCACTTAAATGCAGAAATAGGGAGTTATTATGTGTCATTTGCAGCAAAAGGATCACTTCTTCCAAGGCACCAGAGGAGCAGAGCAAAGTTTTATTTTGTTAACAAGGCTCTGGTAATGTGGTGGTAAACCTCACAAACTCTGCAGTCAGACAGGCATTATTAGTCAGGCAGTTTTAGTATATGTGTAACGTTTGTGACCTCAAGTTGGTCACATAGCAAATTAACTTCTAAAATCTTACTTCTAACAGAGTATACTAATATATATACCTCATAAGCTAATTAGGAGATTAATTCAGATGAGGGAATGGATGCATGAATATGAAATGTTCATTAATAAAGATAGCTGACGTTGTTTGTTCATGTTCCAAGCCTTTTAAGTAGTTTTACATGTAAACTTGTGTATTCTTCACTCTAACTTTGTAATATGACTTCTTATTTATGATAGTCCCAATACATAGGCAAGAAATCTGAAGTATCACATCTTTAAGCAGCTCGCCCAAGGATTTTAGCCACAACAAAAGTGTTTCAGGCCCAGCTTTCAGATCCAGGCAACACAACTCCAGTCAGTCCTATGTTTATAACCTCTGTACCACACTGGTTGAAAATCACTTTGTGCCTAAGTAACTTCCATTTTGATTCCTATTGGTTAAGTCTCTGCTCCCACAGGCTTCCTGTCCTTGCTGTTTTACTTTTTCTTCTCAATATTTTTAATTATTTTTAGCTGCTGTCTTTTTCACCTCCTTGCCTTGGCTTTTTGAAGTTATCATTTGCCTTCACAGATGAGCTGGCTTTGTTTTTGTGCACAAAGGTATGATAATGCTTTTTTTTGTAACAATGAAATGTGACTTTTTGCCACACCCCGGCAAATGCTGTTGATTATCCACTTTCAACATGTTGCCAATTTGAATGGATAGAAATGACATCCCTCTGAAGCATTACAATCTGTATTTATTTTTATAAGCATTTATTGAGTATTAGTATCGCATGTATTTAGGGTTCAACATAATGCTGAGATAAATGTATGCACTGTAAATTGAGAATCAATCTAACTAAAATATTCACCACCTCAAATACTTATAATTTATTACTCCTATCTAAATATATTTCTTAAATTATGAAATTGAATGACTCTTAGTAAATCCTTTGTGCAGTGTGTGCATATCCCAAATGACTAGCAGTAGATCAAAAGCAGAGAGAAACTCCCTAGCTGGGTGCAGTGGTATACACCTGTAATCCTAGCAGCTTGGGGGTCTGAGGCAGGAGGATCACAAGTTCAAAGCAGCCTCAGCAACTTAGCAAGTACCTAAAACAATTTACTGAGACTCTGCCTATAAAAAAAATATATTTTTTTAAAGGGGGAGCATTGGGATGTGGTTCAGTGGTTAAGCACCCCTGGGTTCAATCCCCAGTACCGAAGAGAAAGAAAAACTCTGCACAACTTAATTCTAAGAACTTTTTAATAATAATTCATATATAAATTATTAAATATATAAAAATATATATCATATATTTGTATTTATATATGAATTATTAATGAAAGTGGCTTTTATTATTTTATTTTTTGTTTTTGTGGGTTTTTTTAATTTATTTATTCTACTTAAGTATACATGATAGCAGAATGCATTTTGATTCATTGTACACAGATGGAGCGCAACTTTTCATTTCTCTGGTTGTACATGATGTAGAGTCACACTGTAGCCTTTTATTATTTTAAAATACAGGTACCTGTATGGGGTGCCACACATGCTATTATAAGCTTTATATCTCATTTAATTCAAGGGTCTTCTTATAGCTGTTTTAAAAAACTTAAAAAGTTGGATACTTATGTTGAATTTAAATAATAATAATTTGAGCTAAAATATATACTAATGAAACAGTGCTTCATAATTATGATGAATTAAATTACAATAAGAAAATTCACTATGCAAAGAAAACAATTTGTCCTGTCACAGCATTTTAAATCTAGTCAGGAAATGACTTGTGCATATTACATAAAGAAGCAAGTAAAAGAATTTCATTTTCTCTGAAAGGATTTAGAGAAGTGACCTCATTCTGTACTGGTAATGCTCTGTGGGTTCATGCATAGCAGTGAATCAGAAAGTGAACTTGACAATCAGGGTACATTTTGTCCTCTTCTGGTGGCACTTTTGAAATGCATGTGCCCAGAAGATTACATATTGTTTATTAATATATTATATGTCATTTCCTCACTTGGCCAGTACTTTGAAATGGAAATCTAATCTGAATTTTTTGTGTGTGCGATCTATGAAAACATTTTTTTTCCCACTGAGTTCTAAGGCTCAGTGATTCAGTGGAACCTGATAAGATGATTCTTTATTCATCTTCATGCTTCCTTTCCCAAGCATATCCAATTAGAGTTATCATGTGAAAATTCATAAAACAAACCATATTTTAACATACAAAAACAGTATAGCCAAAATATTTTTAAGATACATGCTGTTATAGCATCTTTTTAATGTAACTGGAAATACTAAGGGACCATGAAGCTTGATGACCGTTTAAAATTCAGTGTTCATTTAAATGTACCATGCAGGATAACCACAGGAACCCTTTCATATTGGTAGCAATTTATAAGCACCAATCTGGAGAAAAAAGATGAAACATTAATCTGCATATTTTACAGATAGTTCATCTATTGTGTTATTGAACTGAAACACTTTTTCAAGCGAAATTGCAAATCATGTAATTTAAAATTGCTGATAATTAGTAGTTGTGCCTAAAATAACTGTTTAATATTTTCATATTATTTTGTTCAATGCTAAATCTTCAAACTGAAGATTTTAATATCTGCTTCAAAATCAGTATATTTCATTAGTAAATTTAACAAATATTTTTTGAGCATTAGCCATCTTTCTATTACTAGTCTCAGAACTTGATATAGTTTTAAATAGAACAATGACCTCTGTCCTCAGGGAGCATACATTCTGGAGGGACGAACAGACAGTAAATAATAAGAATAATAACTATGTGAACATTTGAAGAGTTATGGAGAAAAGAAAAAGCAGAACAGAGCGCATGGGATGTAGAAGAGGAGAGGCAGAAAGTACAGGAAGTGTATCTTTTTTAATATAATTTTATTTGCTTGTTTTTAGTTATACACAACAGTAGGATATAATTTGGCATAGTATACATACAACCTATTCTAGTTAGGATCCTGTTCTTGTGGTTGTACATAATGTGATGTTACCCTGGTCATGTATTCAAGGCTAGGAAAGTTATGCATTACTAATTCTACTGTCCTTCCTATTCCTCTACCCATTCCTTCCCTTTGTTTCCCTTTGTCTAAGCCAGTGAACTTCTATTTTCTCCACCTCACCCTCCCTTGTTGTGGGTTAGTATCCACATATCATTGAGAACATTTGGCCTTTGGTTTTTTGGGATTGGTTTATTTCACTTAGCTTCATATTCTCCAGTTCCATCCATTTACTGGCAGATGCCATTATTTCATTCTTCTTTAAGGCTGAGTAATATTCCATTGTGTGTATATACCACATTTTATTTATCCATTCATCCATTGAAGGACACCTATGTTAGTTCCATAGCTTGGCTATTGTGAATTGAGCTGCTATAAACATTCATGTGGCTGTTTCACTGTAGTATTCTGATTTTAAGTCCTTTGGGTATAAACCGAGGAGTGGAATAACTGGGTCATATTGTGGTTCCATTCCAGGTTTTCTAAGGAATCTCCATACTACTTCCCAGAATGGTTGCACCAATTTGCAGTCCCACCAGCAATGTATGAGTGAACCTTTCTCCCTACATCCTCACTAACATTTGTTATTACTTGTATTCTTAATAATTGCCATTCTGACTGGAGTGAGATAGAATCTTAGTGTGGTTTTAATTTGTATTTCTCTGATTCTTAGAGATGTTGAACATTTTTCGTGGATTTATTGACCACTTGTATTTCTTCTTCTGTGAAGTGCCTGTTCAGTTCCTTTTCCCATTTATTGATTGGGTTATGTGTTCTTTTGGTATTAAGTTTTTTGAGTTCTTTGATTTGGTATTAAGTTTTTTGAGTTCTGGAGATTAATGTTCTATCCAAGGTACAGGTGATAAATATTTTCTCACAGGGAGTGTATCTTTTGATCTTAGATAGGGTGGTTTCTGATCAGGCTGCCACATAAATACCATAGAGCAGATGTCTTCAAAAACAGAAGTTTGTTTTCTTACAGTATGGAGTCAAAGATAAGGTTCCAGCACATGTAGTATCTGTTAAGGTCCTTCTTCCACCTTACAGATGGCTGCCTTCTTTCTGTGTCCTTACATGGCATTTGCTTGGTATAGGTGTGGAAGTTTAAAGGGAGAGGGCAAAGAGGGAAGGAGAGGGGAAAAGGAAAGGAGAGAATAAGCACAATAGAGTAAACTCTCTTACATCTATGTTTACAAGGACACTAATTCTATCTGATCAGAGCCCCACCCTTATGAAATAATTTAACCTAACTACTTCCTTTCTCCAAATCCAGCCACACTGGTGATTAGGTCTTTAACATATGAATTATGGGGTGATACATGTTCAGCACCATAGCAAGCAGCCATTGTGAAGGTGTTTGAGCAAACCCTTGCAGGAAACAAAATGGTCACTCAGGCAGACACACAAGTATTTTACCTCTTCAGGCAGAGGAAGAAGCTACCACAAAAGCCCTATATTATGAGGGATCTGGTCACTTCTCAGTAAAAAAGCTAGTCTGGCTCCAGAGGGCTGAGCAAGTTAAGTATGGAAGAGAGGTCAGAGAGGTAAATGGGGAGCAAAGAGCAAATCAGAGACCAGATCACATGGGCTATTGGAGGGACTTTGACTTTCCTCTGAGAGCCATGAGAGGGATTTTCAGCAGAGGGGTGATGTTTTAAAAAGCTTATCCTGGCTGTGTGTTAAAAATAGATGGCAGGACAGAGGAAGACAGGGAGTCTTGTTAGGTGTCCATACAATAATTCATGCAAGCCAGAATGGTGGCCTGGATCAGGGTGTAAGAAGCAGAGCTTGTAAGAAGAGAGTGGGGCAAAACTATAAGTAGAACGAATAGCATCATGAACCCCAAAACACCTTCTAACTGAATTCCAAAAGTATTACATTTTGACGTTCTGTTCTTTGATTTTTACATTCATTCACTTATTTCTGAAATAATTTATAATAGGTTACAGATAGTATGGTATTCCAGCTCCAAATGGTTTAGCATGTTTCTTAATAAGTAAATTTTATTATATTTTCACAGTTAAATATAATTAACCATAAATCTTTAATATTTTAATACTATGTAATATGTATATAGTAGCTTCTTATTGCACTGGATGGTAAAATTGATTCGTAGTCAATAACAGTATGATTCCACCTTGCAGAACTGTTTTTTCCTACTTATTACCAGCAAATAGTGGATAGAGTGCTATTTTGGCATCATGTTAATGTTCAATTCCCTATCAGCCTTTCTCTTAGTCATTTTAAAATGCATTTGTGATTGTTATCTGAATTAGTTATTTCATTAGAAATATAAAATAGTTATTTTAAAATTGTATTCCTTCTACATTTCTTAATTTTATTCTTTCTACATTTATTAAATAGAATTCTCTTCAAAGAGCTTTATCTCCTTAACTAGAGCTATTTTTAAAAAATCCGTAAAATACACTTCATAGGAACCAGAAAATTACAAATTTTAATTATAATTAATTAAAATTATCTATAGTAAGAAAATGGCATTGCCATACAAAGACTTACAAATCAGTATTTTTATTTATTTTTTATTTCTATTATTTTTTTTTAATTTTTTTTAATGTTTATTTTTTAGTTGTAGGTGACAGAATATTTTATTTTTATGTGGTGCTGAGGATCGAACCCAGTGCCCCACGCGTGCTAGGCGAGCAGGCTACCACTGCGCCATAATCCCAGCCCCTATTTCTATTATTTATAATATTATAAATGCATTTTAAAATGATTTTTAATATATTCAACTTGTTTCAAAAAATTTCAGTTTTTATTCTTTGAAATATTAAATTATTTCCTCTTTGGCCATTAGGAGCCTCTTCAATATGATTTTTTTTATACCTTTACTTTATTTGTACATTTTTTATGTGGTGCTGAGGATCAAACTCAGTGCCTCAAAGCCGGGCGCAGTGGCGCAAGCCTGTAATCCCAACATTTAGGGAGGCTGAGACAGGAGAATCGCAAGGCGTAGCACTAAGCAATTCAGAGACCTTGTCTCTATATAAAACACAAAATAGGGCTGGGGATGTGGCTCAGTGGTCTAGTGCCCCTGAGTTCAATCTCCAGTACCAAAACACAAAACAAAAAAACAACACACTCAGTGCCTCACATGTGCTAGGCAAGCTCTCTACCACTGAGCCACACCATAGCCCCTGATTTTTCATTCTCTTCATGCTGTTAGCCTTTGTTAGCTTCCTGGCTTTCTGGCACCATTATATATTTTGAATTTATTTTACTTCTTATTCCCACTTTGTAATTACCATCTCTAAGGTTCCTTGTGTTCATATCGTAAAAACTGTGCATACTTTGAATATAGTGCAACAGAACTTCCTTGTGAATTTTATATACATTATATATGTGTGTATGTGTTCATATATATATAAACACACATATATAATGTATATAAAATATATATGTGTATATATTTATGTTGTCCTGAGCAACTGGAGTAATCAAATTTCTTCTGAGAGATAGAAGGATGCAGTTGAAAAGAGGAAAGTGAGGGGACTTAGCTTTGGACATAATTGCTTTAAATTTTAGTTACACTTCTAACTAAACTTGTAAAGTAAGCAATTGGATATATAAAATGTAGTTTGATGTTAAAATCTTAGTCATTATCATACGGGTAAAAAGTAAAAACCTGAGGCTGGGCTGTTTTACAAAAGGAGTGATAGATAGAGGACAGGATCAAGCACTGGGTCCCTAAATTAAATGATCTAGGAAAAGAGGAATAAGCAGGATTTTTGAGCAGTATAACAAGAAAATACCTTTCTTTGTGATTTGAGACCCAAAATAGTATTCCATGATAATGTTTACTGATACTATTGTCCCTCTTTTCCAGGTGAAGGACTTTCAGAAAGAACTGTAGAGGTCATTCTTTCAGTCACGTTGTGTATCCTTTCAATAATTCTTCTTGGAACAGCCACATTTGCATTTGCAAGGTAGGATTTGTTTGTACTCATGTTCCCAGAATGCTTTATGGGCATGATATCAATCACAGTCCAATCAGGAGACAAAATCCACAATAGTTACATGAATGGAAAACATTTACTTTTTATTTTTCTTAAATTGACAGAAAAAAATTATTTTTATTCATTTAGCCTGTATAATATGATGTTCTGAAGTACATAAGCAGCACAGATTGACTGAAGAAGGAATGCCTGCCATTTGAATGGGAAAAATTTAATGTAAAGAATATTTTTTAAAAATGGTAAACTACTAAAGCAGGTAAAAGAGAATTCTAAGGAGTCCGGAAGTAACAAGTGCAACAAAGCAACTACTCTCCTTAGGCTGAGGGACACAGGACAATAAAGGAACTAAGGAATGAAAGAAGTCCCAAACTAAGGCTGTTATGGACTTAACTACTACAACATATGTAACCTATCAGGAAGCAAACAGGGAAGAAGGAAGTGAGCACTTTTGCAGAAGCTACTCACCGTTATTGGAGGGTAGGCAGGCTAGAAGTGGTTGTAGAAGCATCTCATTCTTGCAGGACGGTGTATGTGAGCTGGAGCTTCTTGTAATCCTTCACCAATGGGATAGAGAGAGTTTTCACTTCAGAGATAGTGACAGCTCATCCAGGTGGGCTTGATTTCCTCAAGAAATAATAATAATGCAGGACTGAAGTCCAGAAGGGTAGTAGTTCTTGTCCTTAGTGCTTTGAAGATAGGAATCATACTTTATAATTTCTATTTCTTCCTCAATATGTTCATAATAAATAATGAATTAATTATGTGATTGATAGAAGAGCTAAATATTACCTTGTAATATTAATATTATTTATGGAGAAATGAACACAAATAATAAAAAAGCTTACAATGAAAAAGCTTTGTTTTGAATCCCAGATTCATGTGACTTTTCATTTTTGAACTTGAGTTTTCTGATTATAAATAAGAGAATATTCTTCATAATATTTTCATAAAAATTTAATGAGACAATTAAAAATCATTTGTATGTATTTGCATGCATGTAAAACTGTTTCATTATGCAAAAACAATGGATGGGTTTATTTAGCACTGCCATTAATAGTACTGAGGTATTTCCACTTTAACATATTTTCTTTTCATAGCAAATCAGTGAGACAGCTACAGCAAAAAGTTCAGTCTTCTTGGCTCTCTATTTCAAATATGCCAGTTGCTCAGGCCTTGATCAACTAAGTCTCATTAAATTTTGGATATCAACCAAACAATTTGTTAAAAATTTTTATCTTTAAAAAATCTTTAGTAGAAAACATTCTATGGAATTAAAACTGGCAAAACGAAATTGAATAGCTCTAAATTGCCACATATTCTGAGAAACGATGCTAATAAAGAAATGATCTAATTAAATGTCTTCAAGAAAACTAATAGGGAAAAAAAACCAGTAGAGAAAGGGAACCGGGGACCATAGAAGGAGAAAGAAAGGGGAGGTATAGGGAATGAAATCGACCAAATTATATCATGTACATGTATGAATATGTAATACTATAACAATGAATCCCATTATTATGTATAATTACAATGCACCAACAAAAATTTTTAAAAAGAAAACTAAACCTAATTCTTATGCTTTTTATGATATTCCCTTCTTGGACTTTATTGTACTTGTTTTAGAATTCGACAGAAGCAGAAAGAAGGTGGCACATACTCTCCTCGGGATGCAGAAATTATTGACACTAAATTCAAGCTGGATCAGCTCATCACAGTGGCAGACCTGGAGCTGAAGGACGAGAGATTAACGCGGTGAGCACACTCCTCTGGGCGAACAGTGGTCCAGAGGGCTTGGAGCCATGACCCCACCCTGACCTATGCTTGTTGGAAGTGTTTGTGGGGCTCCAGTTTACACAGGTCACAGAGATCTTCTTTCAAAGGGTGACCTCCGTCTTCCACACACTTCTCACTGGTGTTCAGAGAATCACTTAATCTTCCTAATATTTTGAGTTCAATATGAACCTCGGACTCTAATGTTCAACAAGATTTTCTTCCTGAGGCAAATACTTTTACATATTATCTTTTACATTTTGTTTAAAAATTCATTTCATGTGATAGATTTCTTATACATCAGATTTGTTTTAAAATGTCCCCTTTTTTAAATAATAAGCTTAATTACATTTATAATAAGTTGATATTGTTTATATCAGTTTTGAGAGCATCTCTTAAAGCTCCCTATTGTAGTATAAAATTACATGAAAGTCTAAACTGTATATAACAGTTTAGTTTTTATAATTGATTAGTATTTAACAACTAAATGCAAAGCAACAATTTACCTTCAGAAGGAGAAGTATAAATGTGTGTACTAAATATGCTCACTCATATGTATGGTAAATAGTAAAGTACTTGATTTTTTTAAAACTCTTAAATCTTTTTAAAAAGATTATGAGTTATTCAAAACATTGGCACATTTAAAAACTTGTGTATAAATAATTCATCCAGTTCTTAGTAAAAGCTATGATCAAGCTGTCTTAAAAAGTTAATAATCTTTCTTATAAGATCCAACAGTATGTGATGCTTGTAATTTCAAGATTATTACACAGTACTGCACAGTTCTCTTAACATTTTAAGAAAGAGTAATTTTTAAGAATTAGTAATTTTTAAAATATAACATTAAAGGTCTTGAGCATCAAAAAGAATCATTTGTCGTTGTCACTTTTCAAAATTGGTCTTTACCTAATAGATTGACTATGCAAGATACTTCTAGCATGTCTAAAAATATCTAATATGTGCCTTAGAAGGATGTGTCATCTGATAAGCAGGGTCTTTCCAAATGTTATAAAATTAAGGTTAGTTATCATTATCACTAAACTGCAAGTAAACTTGCTTTATGTAGGATATAAAAATTTACTTTTTAAATATTTGAATGCTGATCTTTGTTTATATTCTAATATAATCGGTTCCCATTTATAAATGGATAGTGTACCAAAGACTTACATGTAAAATTATTATATATTACATGGGTTATCATTTTTTACATTAGGAAAGTTATGTACAAGAGATTAAGAAATCCTCACCATGACCTGCCAAAGCTAACCATATCATAGGAAATACTCTAGGATACTAGGTATGTCCTGGTCCTGGAGGGGTCATGCTACGTAGTAAAAGAAAGTTTCTTCTCTTTTCCCTATGGGCCAACTGAATTTTAGTATTTCCTCTTTCCTCCATTTCTGCACTCCTTTTTCAATTTCTTGTGACCTATCTACAGACTGGGAGCCCCAGGCTCTTTACTGAACACCTGAATGAAAGTGTACAAGGGATAACTTCAGATCTCTTGGTGCAATTAATTTGACCTATTTAAACAATTTTAGTTGAACCTGTTCATACAAAAATGTAAATGTCAAGGAGCCTATAATGCTTACTGAACATTTTTAATTTTTTTAAAGAATCTTTATTAAGCCCCTACAATCCCTGGTAGGCAGATCTTTAGAAATATAACACACACACACACACACACACACACACACACACACAGTGGAAAAAGCACAATCAACATAGGAGAAAGTGTTCTCTATCAAGGAGGTCAGTGCTATTCTGAGCAGGAGACCTTCTGTAGTGAGGCTGGTTTTCCTGAGCTCAGTGTGTGTTCACAACTTGCCCTATCCTCAACTTCTGAACACTGAATATAGCCGTTATTTAAAAAAAAAAAAAAAAACTAAGATTTTTAAAGTCATTTTTCGTTTGTTTGTTTCATCTTTTTACAGTGACTATCATCTTGCAGCTATAGAGAAATTTCAAATCATGGACATGTGGGCAATAACTCTATAGCTTGTTGATTATTTGGTATTTATAATCCAGGGGTGGTTTTATTTGACCTTGATTCCATATTGTATATTTTCTAGTTCTATGTCTGTTTATTTATATAGTACATGGTTTGTAAAAGTCTAGAAGTAAAATAACATTTTGAATTTTTTTGCCCCATAGAAAATTGGTATGTATTAACCTCAGTAATAGCAAAATTGAAAATATTCATTTCCATGCTTTTTACTTTTCATTTATGTGATATGATTCTGGAATTCATGACTGTAAAACACTCGTTTGTAATACCAACAGCACATAATAATATGCTTTGCTGGATTGTATTACAGAAATTTATTAAAATGACTATTGAGTGGCTTGGATATTAATTCTTCATTATAGAGATCTATGATTTTTTATGTTAGTCAACTCACTAGTACATTAGGCAGGACTAGCAAATAATAACTAAAAATAATTAGCTACCTGCACATATCTCAGGGGCCTGACCTTCAGTGGAGCTTAAAAGGTCTTCATTGTTTTTGAAGAGCTCAAATAATTCAATTTGTTTCATATCAGAGACTGATGGTAGATTCTGGGAGTGAAGAATCAAGGAATTGGAGTTTAGCTCCCCAGATTTGTGTGTCGCTTTTGCCATATGTCTTTGTTATCTGAAAAAAAGAACTTAGTTTCTTTTAAATCTGCCCAGCTGACGTGTGATTTCTGCTTGAATCTCAACCTTGTTCTTTTTCTTCCAACCTGCTAAACTTTTCATGTAAAACTGAGCTT
Organism: Geosciurus inauris; assembly: GCA_004024805.1. Classification (NCBI taxonomy): domain Eukaryota; kingdom Metazoa; phylum Chordata; class Mammalia; order Rodentia; family Sciuridae; genus Geosciurus; species Geosciurus inauris. The sequence continues at coordinate 39,587 of PVHX01015971.1, forward strand.
GTAAATTTTCCTGTGTTCTCTATCTTCACATGTCCAAAAGCAAATGAGTTGAGAGAATATCTAATCCATAAATTGAATATTAAATTAATATTAATATTAAATAATAAATTAAACTGATCAATGAATATTCATTTTAGGTGGTCACCTCATTGACAAAAGCAAAGTTATAGTGCTTGGTTCTAAATTCTTTCAAAGATTTGAGGTTTTATATTTAAGAAATTATTTAATTTTTTACAGCCCTACTATATACTTACATTTTGAAGCCCATCCTGGAATTTTTGTACACATAAACTCTAGTTACATTTCACCTTGTTTCACAAAGTGTTTGAAGATAGTCTTCCATATTATACATTTTCTTCCAAAAGAAGAACAAGAGTAAAATAATGATTCAGTAGTACTTAAACTCTTTTTTTTTTGGTACCAGGGATTGAACTCAGGGGCACTCGACCCCTGAGCCAGGTTCCCAGCCCTATTTTGTGTTTTATGTAGAGACAGGGTCTCACTGAGTTGCTTTAGCGCCTCGCCATTGCTGAGGCTGGCTTTGAACTCGCGATTGTCCTGTCTCAGCCTCCCTAAGTGCTGGGATTACAGGCTTGAGCCACTGCGCCCAGCTTTAAACTCTTTTTAAAAATTTTTTATTTCTTCTTCTTAGTTATACATGACAGTAGAATGTATATTGACGTGCTTTACATATATGGAGTACAATTTCCCATTCTTTTGGTTGTATGTGATATGGAATTACATTGGGCATGTATTCATATATGAACATAGGAAAGTAATGTCCAATTTATTCTACTATTTTTCCTATTCCCTTTTCCTAACTTCCTTTCATTCCCTTTTGTCTAATACAAACAGTACTACTTAAATTCTTTTTTTATTTGTTCTTTTTAGTCATACATGACAATAGAATGTATTTTGACATATCATATATACATGGAGTATAACTTCCATAGGAAAGTTATGTCTGATTCATTCTACTGACTTTCCCATTCCCATCCCCTCTGCCTTTCCTCCACTCCACCCTGTCCAATCCAGTGTTGCTTAAACTCTTGAGAACATTCAGAGATATGCTAAGATAATGTTTTACATCCTTAGTTGGATTGATCATTATACAAACAATTATACACAGTTTATATTTAAGTTTAGATAACACAAACTATAATTTTTAGAAAGGATATTTAATATTTGGGGATCACCTCACGCTCACTAGATTAGGAAATGACGCTTGGGTTTTGTTACCTGATAAACAAACAAAATAACTTCTTATGACTCCTATAAAACAGTCACTTGAGTCACTAAGAAAGATTTTGAGGGGAACCTGTTAGCAAGATCAATACAGGTGAGATACAGACCTATATTTCTTATTAAACACCATGAGACTGACCCTGTGGAGCCTCTTTAATTAGTTTAATAGTAACACAAATCGCCTTCCCTAGAGAGTTATAATGCTCACATAAACCAATGGGATTTTTATGTTAAAAGATTTATTTGCAAGCCTGAGGGGTGGCGCAAGCCTGTAATACCAGCACTTAGGGAGGCTGAGACAGGAGAATGGCAAGTTCAAAGCCAGCCTCAGCAACAGTGAGGTACTAAGCAACTCATGGAGACCCTGTCTCTACATAAAACATAAAATAGGGCTGGGGATGTGGCTCAGTGCCCCTGTGTTCAATCTCCAGTACCAAAAAAAAAAAAAAAGATTTATTTGCTAGAACAGTTTTTAAACTATCTCTTTCTACAATTAATTTATAGGAGTTTGTTTCATATGATGACTAAATTGGGAGGAAAAATAAAATAACATTAATCAATGCTGCTTGACAGAAATTCAATTTATTTTAGGATTCCAATTTTTTTTCAAAATTTTGCGCACCGTTTCACACTAATCTGCCTATTTTAGTTGAGTGAATAATGGCACATTTTTTTAAGTCTCAAGACTCAATCCAGTAACCATAAATAGAATTAAAATTCTTAACAAAAGGAAACAATTGAATGATTTGTTACTGTTATTTTAATAGAACCTTTCTTTAATAATTTTCTCTTTAGTAGATTTTTAGAAAAGTGCATATTGAATATTTGTTCCATGTATCATCAAAAACTTAATATTTAAAATAAGTCTATGAATGTGCTTTGTAACTGTAAACAGAATACATTTGGCATTGTTATTATTATTATATATATTTGTAATATTATAAACTACTCCAATCTACTTTTGCCATGGTTTGCTAACACAGTAATTGCTGCTGCTTATGAGCAACTACTATATGGTAAACATTGCATTTGTAATGATTTCACTTAACTATTTCAATATTTTGTTACCACAAAGTGCTACTCATGTTCCCATTTTACTGATTAAACATAAAGACAATGTACAGAGCAGTTAAATAACTGTCTATGGTCATGTAGCTAGTAAGTAGGAGAGCCATTGATGTTAGCTCAGATATGTCTGATTTTGAGGTGTCAAGATACACGTGTGTGTGTACTGTGCTTAACTGTAAAATATACTAGAAGAGACCAATGTAAACACTCTTAAAAGACAAAGAACCACAAGGACACGGTGGCACACACCTGTAATCCCAGCACTTTGGGAGGCTGAGACAGGAGAACCGAGGGTTCAAAGCCAGCTTCAGCAATGGCAGGGCACTAAGCAACTCAGTAAGACTCTGTCTCTAAATAAAACACAAAATAGGGCTGGGGATGTGGCTCAGTGGTCGAGTGCCCCTGAGTTCAATCCCCAGTACCAAAAAAAAAAAAAAAAAAGAAAAGAAAAAAGAAAAGACAAAGAACTACGGTATTCTTTTTTAGCAGTAATTTTTATGCTGAGAATGACTCAAAGGAGAAAACTGCTTTTTTGATTTATTGTCTCCTGATATGGGACAGAGAAGAGATGACCCTTTAGTGAAGGATGAACTTGGAGAAACTGGAAAACCTTTGGAAGTGCAATTCTTCAATAAGAATATATTATCTTTGAGTATATGAAACTATGTAAAATAGTTTGCATTTTAATTGTCGTCATTATTTGAGAGATTCTAGTGATTAATTTCATTTTTGTCCTAAACTTATACTATCTTTGCAAGCAGTGACAAAAATATGTGAATCCCGAATACAAGAAATACTTGCAATTGCAAGTAGAATGAAGTTTAAGTATTTAATGTTCATGTTGTTGTAGTAGCAAATCCAAAATAATGCGGTGTGTTTGTACACTAAATAAATAATGAATCTTTACTTCCAGATACTCTTCATTTTTCTTTAGACGCAAGGAGATTTTTGTCATCCAGTAAGTTATGTGTAATGCAAAGTTCTGCTGTGATTATCTAAATCTTGTCAGGTGGTGTGCTCTGTATTTTAAAATTCATGATATTGAACTTTTTTTTTGCTTAATATGCTATTTTCCAAAGTCCCCAAACAAATGTAGCTCTATATTTACAATGTGTCCTCTGTAAGATTGCATGCTACTGATATGGTAAAATTAATGTTCTCAAAATGCACATTGACTCATAATGTGCATTTCTTAAGAATTTGCTGTGTTTGCTTATGCAGTGTTAGCTTTAATAGTAACTTAAGTTTTTACCTAGATTTCTTTACAGGCTTCTCATTCTATTATTACCATCACATAAGAATTCAATTCTCCATCTGATGGGTGGTATCAGGATTTACACTTCACAGGAGCTCATTTCTACAACGGTAGATTGGAATCTGTAAGGACCAAGATATTGACATTTCCTATTCTCAGTCTTCTGCTCTTCTGGTTCATACAGAGAATGGCACATTTCATGAAACTTTTCTTCTGCCCTGACCAGTGGGTAGCCAATTGTCCTTGTTTCCAGGAATTTCTCTGATGCTCAGAAATACCATTTGTATCCTGGCACAAAAATTTCTTGACACAATCAGAGAGTAGAACAGCAGATTGTCGGCATTAACAGGGATTCCCCCCGCCCCCCAGAAACCAATTTAGTGCCTCAGAGATAATAAATTAATTTATGCAAAGGAAATGAAAGGAGGCAAAATGAAACTACATTTGATTTCAGAATCATAATGCTACTAAAAAGGAATCAGTCTCCATGAGCCATAAGTCTGCATGGGGCCAGGACTCCTGATGCTCTGGTTGACCATGACTAGTACTCAGTGTGATTAAAACAAGAAGTCAGGCCTGTTTCTAGTCTAAAGCACACTTAGCATTTTGCAATCAGGAATAACCCTGTTTTACTTCTGATTAACTAATTAACAGGTCTCATTGACAAAATTAAATAGTTTTATGAAAATGCATTTTGTTAAGTGGATCTGTCTGATGGGATTCAAACATTTGTCAAAATAAGATGCTATTGGGCTAAAGATTTAATTGATCACATCACACATAAAATATCCATTTTTGACCAGCACTCAAAACTGGCCTCTTAGCATTTTAAACTCACAAGTGGTCTGGTTGAACAACTCTGTTGAATGTCTTTCTTCATCATCATAACATAGAATCCCTTCACCATGTTTTTTTTCCCCCTTCATGTCATTAGCAGCTTGGAAAATTGTCTCCATTTTATAAAACAACTCACTGTTTATCAAAAAATTCCTTTCCCAGAATAAGTGAATAGTGTCCTGCTCAGAATGAGCTCTTACCTAGGTAGAGCTGACCTAAATAGTGTGGGTTGGTTAATCAGAACCTTTATAGAACCTCCACATACATCGTATTAACAGATCTGATCTTCTTCCAAATCTAGTTTTCGTAGGCTGCTTGTAAGTTCCAATACAGGACATTCATTGCTTACCTGCCACCCTAGCTAACAGCTCAGGCTGTAAGACTTCTTTTAGACTGTGTGATGCCTTCTGTTGCCTCTCCATTAAGTCTTTTTTTTTTTTTTAGTTTATTTAATTGCATTTCAAGTCGTAGCACATATATAGAGCTCAGTTTTTCCATTTCTCTGGTTGCAAACCAGATAAAGTTACAACAATTGTGTTTTCATACATGCACCAAGGATAGTGATGACGATCTCAATCAACTATCTTTACTATACCCATTCCCCTTTCCCACGCCCCACCTCCCCCATGCAGCATCCAGTGTTCCTCTATTTCTCTTATGTTTCCCATTCCCACCTCCCTTATTCATCAGCATCCACTAATCAGAGAGACCATTCAGCATTTGGTTTTTTGGGACTGGCTTACTTCACTTAGCATGATGCTTTCCAATTCCATCCATTTGCCTGCAAATGCCATAATTTTATTCTCTTTTATTGCTGAATAATATTCCCTTGTGT
>PVHX01015972.1:0-44812 GCA_004024805.1 Geosciurus inauris
TCTTTATATATCCTGGAGATCAGTGCTCTATCTGATGTGCATGTGGCAAAAATTTGCTCCCAGAGTGTAGGCTCTCTGTTCACCTCATTGATGGTTTCTTTTGCTGAGAAGAAGCTTTTTAGTTTAAGACCATCCCATTTATTGATTCTTGTTTTTATTTCCTGTGCTAAAGGAGTCTTGTTAAGGAATTCGGGGCCTAGTCCAACGTGATGGAGATTTGGGCCTACTTTCTCCTCAATTAGCCGCAGGGTCTCTGGTCTAATTCCTAAGTCCTTGACCCACTTTGAGTTGAGTTTTGTGCATGGTGAGAGTCCTATACCAATTTTTAATAAAAAAAGTGCATGTTGTAGAATCTACAGTAACTAATACTTTTTAAAATGCAAATTATGAATCTAATGAGGCACAAAATCAAATACTAAAAAAAAATTATCTAAAAGTAGGCAAAAAATAAGAATCCCTAAATATTTTCAAAAGAAAACAATTAGAAAATATATGGTGAAAATTTACTTTTAAAGACAATCATACCATTCAGTTCCAAAAATGGAAGGACTGATTGTTCCAAAGGGAAAAATGTCAAATTTTATTTTAGAAATGAACTAAGTGTTATGCTTCTTACAGGAGAAATATAAAGTATTAGAATAAGGTAAGTTTGAAAGTAAGATTTATCATGTAAATATTAAACACCAATGATCTGGCCAGATTATAAAATATTGATGTTTGTTAGAAAAGTTTGTATTATGCTTCAATATCAACTCCAAACTATAAGCTTTACCAAAGGCTTATTTCTTGTGTTTGTTCCATGAATCTGAGAGGTCCCTAAAAACAAAAGAGCCCTGGAATGTCTTATGTTGCCAATTTGAAGGCTCAGTTCACAGCTTTCTGGCCATATTTATCATAACTAAAAACTGGGAAGTGGTGTATCCCAAGTATGTGCATTTCTAATCCATAGGCATCAAGAATACTGGATTATTGTTTGTACAACATGCAAACAGAGGCAAAATAAAATATATGGTGATAAAATCAAGAGTGTGTGTGTGTAGAAAAAAGGGGTTACGTGACTGTTCAGAGAGGTAAGCTGAGTCACACGTTTTTGTTTTATTACCTTTCTCTGTGTTGTATTTCAACAGAACTATTACAAAAGTTTAAGAAAAGGGTAACAGATGAAGATAAACCCTGATGAATCAGTTCATTGGAAAGGTAGAATGAGAAATGAATAAAAAGCGAACAATACTAATAACAGAGATTTTCTTCTTAACCATTTAAGAAATTTCACTATGGAATGCAAATGCCTATTTTTTTAGTCAATAACCTTTTAGCTCTATATAGCAGAAATAAAGTTTTGGCTCACTAACTAAAATCTAGGTGCTTTGTATTTCTGTGCTATTAGATGTCAGGTGCTCCAACTCAGGCTGAAGTAATTTGCCCAACATTCTTATCTAATAAAATTCATTCTGTGTTTCCTTTATATCTGCTGTCTCTCCTCACATGGCTGAGAAGTTATACTTTAAAGATACAGAGTAACATGGTTTTTATGGTGTCATTTAGTAGAATAGGAAAACTGTTCCAAAGCCCAAAAGGATTCCTAAAAACAATGTTCTATTTAGCATATTTGGAATGCATGACACTCTCCTGTCCAACATACTTAAAGTACAAAGGATGGGAGAAAATGTGGTTCCCTAATGGAAAGGGTAGAAGTAGATATATATATACCCATTACAATTCCTGTCTAACTATCAACTTTAACCTGATGGTTATTTTATCAACCAAACTCCTTTGAAGACTTGATGGTACCTGTAAATATTCCCTTATCTCCCATTCTCTCCTCACTCCAGGTAATTTGGCCTATGTCCTCATCATGGTCTCACAGGAACTTATTACCAACTTAATCAAAGAAACAAGGCCAACGAATCCAAAGACATAAATTGTAATTGTTTGGATCTTCTATTTTTCCTTTGTTTTCTAAATATATTTTTATAATCTCATTCATACCATTATTCCTATTTGTCCCCATGCTTTGATAAAAATATTTGCCATTCTCATGATTCTGCAACACTTGCTATCTCTGACATCTAATCAGACTGCTCCCTTTATTTAGAATTACTTTGAAATTGATATTAATCACCATGACTCCAATATTGCTTTAAAATCTAGGTTAGGTATATTCTGTGAATGAAGATAAATAGTTTTTGGAGAACTTTGGCACATCCCTAGCGTGACATACACACAACTCTATTTTAATTACCTTTTGGTCTATCTCTTATATTTGCAAAAAAATTACTTAGATAAATGTCTTTAAATTTTCTGCATCAAGACCATGGAAAAGAGTAGGTGGGACATTAAGAGTGTGTTCTGACTCCCAAGATGCAATTTCATTTGTAAAACAGGAAGCTCATTAATCTACTGATAAAAAGTCTATTTTGCTGGGATAGAGAGTTTGACAAGAGGACATTTAAAGTGTTGATAAGGAGAATCGATTCCTAATAGGTGAGGTTAGCTTTCCTAAAGTTTCTCTAATTACTAGGTCCTAATAAATCTTACAAGTTTTAGCTTTCTTTATTGAGGATTTTTCACTGTGAATGGTAACATGGTAGATAGCTGAACTGATAAGAAATAGATTGTGAAGGAGAGCGAAGTATAGGATAAAGAACAATGTAGTGAGGATATTTGAGATGTTCCAAATTGCACACTTAGAATTGGTTTGCTTCCTGAGAAAAGCTGAAGCTGTGAGAGACTGAGGAAAAGGAGGGAGATGAGATTTTAATGAAATCGAAGATCTTATAGAATAGACATAAAGAAATTAGAATCTTCTCCTCCCATTTACCATTACAATTTTGAGAAACATTCATACTTGGTTCACTACTTATTCTTGTCTATCCGAATATATTTTGTACTGAATTCACATGACAGTTCTGAGTTTGTTTCCAGAAAGTTATTTATCTCTTCAAGTTGATAAAGCCAAATATCTTTCAAAATTCTTCATCATTCTTGCTCTGGTAATTGACAATGTTAACTTAATCTCTTGAAAATTTTTCTTTACCTATTCTTTCCTATCTGTTTTACCAATAGAAATTGGTTCCACTTCACTCTCAAGGATGAATCAGATGCCTCCAGGTTGCCAATCCACATGATTCTATCTTCTCCTGTGGTGATTACTCCAGGAGAGAACATTTGTCTCAAGTTAATTCGAATTGATAGACTCCAGACATTGCTCAGGAATTACCTACTTTAATAACAAACAAAAAATCAAAAAACTTTTATATTTATAAAGTCTCTGGCATAAAGAAGAATGATTCTATCCTGATGTACTATTTACTACTCAGTGTACTGTCTACTTGTGTTAACAGTGTGGGTTGGGGTTGCTATTCTCAACGTGAAGATAAGCGAACATTATAAAATATAGAAGTTGAGTTTAAACACAAAATTACATCATGGAAACAAATCCCACATGAATTTGATAACAATTGTAGGCCATGTAATTATGTCAACCAACAAATATTTGTAATTTATTCAAATTTATGCCTGTTTTAGTTACTGCAATAGATAGTAGTGAAGATATATCCAACATAATCACTGTCTCCAAATTCGTAGAATCCACCTTTCTTACATTTTCCCATTCATGCTACCATATATCTCAAATTCGTATTTTGAAATCTAATCTTCAATGATATGAGAACTTGATATTATAGTAGGACTTGGGAACTTTATAATTCAAAAATGGGAGTAGTACCCTTATAAAAGTGACCCCTTATACCCTGTGATGTTATAGTAAAAGAGTACTTCCTGAACCAGGAAGCTGTCCTAATACAGATGCTGAAAATGCCAGAATTCAATCAAGATTCTGGCATCCAGAACTGTAAAGATATACATTTCTATTGTTTGTTAGCCACTCAGTAAATGATACTTTGCTATTTCAGCCAGAATGCACAAAACTGTTTTTGTTATGATAGCTGCCACTGAAACAATCCCTTTTGTTTTTCTACCATGCTAACTGCAATCCTCCCTGCTCACTTTCATAGTTAATAATTCCCAAACCTCAGATTTCATATTAGTATCAAATTGCAAAAATCCTCACTGGGCTCCAATGTTGTACACAGCAAACAACCCATGTAAATTAGTACTCTTATTTATTCAGAAAATTAATTTTTGTTGATCATCATATTTTTTTCTTCCAAATTTTACACAATCATTAAATTCATTTCCAATATTTCTCTCTTCATAGCAGTTTTTCTAAGATGCTAAAATTTGAGTAACATGGGTGTTTAAAAACTCATTGTGCTTTTTTAAAAAATTTGTTATTTCTTAATATGTTGGATTATTTCCTCTCTTAACCTTCTGGAAAAGTGAGTTTTTTCAGTACAATGGTGGCATTTTTATTATTCTATTTATATATTATAAAGAACATAACTCATTACATTATACATAAGAAGGTACTTTTTATTTAATATGATGAATTTATCCAATGACTGAAGATGATTTATTAATTTCCTCTTTATATACATGTAATATAATACATTGGCATCCTACTCATATTTATATTTGTAAAGTGTTTTTTGAATATTATAAATTACCAACCCTATAATTAAAATGAAATTGTCCTAGCTGTAATCAGGAACAAATTAGAAGAGATAGAACTTAAGTTGAAACATTAGAATAACTGTTTTTATTGATAAATTGTAGTTAAAATATTACTTCTAATTTTAAAATTTAGGAGGCTATCCAAAGATATTTTAACTTTTTAGACAATAAATATCTCTACATAAGCTTTCCATTAGGATTTTAAAATTCTAACTTTTCATTCTATTATGACATTTTAACAATGGTGACCTAATAAAAGCTTATCTAAATTCTAAAAAGCATCTTCCTTCATTTTTGTTGATCAAAATTAAATTTCATGGGAAATATAGAACAAACATTTTACTTTTGATAAAATCTCTAAAGATATTTTAAAACTAAAGTTCTGTTTAGAAAACATTGGTTCAGTTCTAAATTTCCCAGTGAAATTTGTGTCTTAATTCATTTATTTAACATGTATGATTAGACAATGAATAAAAAATATTATTCAATAAAAGTGCCTGAAGTAGTCTATAAAATAGAAAACTACTTAATACAGTAATTTTTTCTTAAATTCTGGAAATTTTGGTTAGAATTTCAAATATGTAACTGACTTAAAGCCAAGTGATAAGATAAAAATATATAATAATTTGTAGAATTCTTGTGTATATATCAGAAGCATCGCAAAGTTTTTCAGAATTACTATTTTAATTTGCTATTTGGAATTTCATTAACAGATTTGCAAATAGATCATACTCTCATCCTTAAATCTAACAATTATGATATTCAATTTCTACTTATATAATGTTCTGTAAATTATACTAAGAATAATTTAACCCTAATTTTTAAAAAAATGTTTTAACCTTAATTTCTACATTGTAATTACCTTGACACAGTAAAATAAAATTACTTCACATTAATCATATCTTAATCTTGAACAAAAAATAACAAAATAATACTCCTCTTTTTGCTGCCTTTTCACTTTGCTTCTTCTGTGTCCTTTCTCTCCCACTCTTCCCTTCTCCTTCAGTTTTTGCTTCTACTTTTCCTATTTATTTCATATGCCATGTTAGTTTAATATTTATTTTCTTTGGTACCTATTTTTTGTCTGTATTATAAAGTATTATTCTAATAAATACAAATCACAAGCAGATGCATTTACAGACTGAAAATGAAAGGATAGAAAATATTTCATGCAAATGGCATCTGAAAACAAGCAGAAGAAGCTCCTCTCATATATGGCAAAGTAGAATTCAAGCCAAAATCAATCAGAAGTGTCAGAGAAGGAAATTACATAGTGGTAAATTGGACAATAAAATAAGAATATATAACAACCTTAAATACTTATGCCCTGAATTTCAATGTATCAAATCATATAAAACAAACATTTGGTGCAAAGGGACACATAGGCACCAACGTATTAATTGTAGGGGATTTCAGTATTACCAAGATATAATCCACATAGAAAATCAATCAAAGACACAAGATATTAAATGTATGGTATACATCAAATAGTCTTAAGAGATATTGAAAGAATATTTCATCAAATGGTTGATGAATACATTGCTTTTCAGCTGCTCACAGAAATTTCTCCAATGTTGATCATGATATTAGAACACAAAGCAATTCTTGGACAATTCAAAATTAAATTGAAATCATCTCTTACACCTTTTCAGAGCATGATGGAATGAATTTAGAAATCAATAGCAAAGATTATCTCAGAAACTAAATAGTACCTGAAGATTGTTCAATACAATTTTAATGATGATGAAATGATGAAATTATTAATTTTTAATCATTGATGAAATTAAAAGGGGAATAAACAAATTTATAAAAAGGAAATGCAACATAACCAAATCTGTGGGATAATGAAGTAATAAGTTTTTAGTTAAGAGTACTGACATAAAAAATTGGAGTTCTCAAAAATAGTAGTAATAATAATAGCAACAACAACTTAAAAATGTACCTTAAGGTCACCAAAAAGCAAGAACAAATAGATCTCAAAACTAGTAGAAGGAAATAAACAATACAGATCAAAGCTAAACTAATAAAATAGAAAATTTAAACATAAAACTAATAGTGTCAATGTGACAGTTAATTCTTTGAAAAGATAAACAATATTGATAAACTGTTAGTCAACCTAACCAAAAGAAAGATATGAACTAAATTAATAAGAGTAGATATGAAAATGAGGATATTATAGAAACCAATAAAATCCATAGGATCATTAGGGACAATTTTGAAAACTTATATTACAGTAAATTGAATAATTTAGAAGAAATATATTAATTTGAAGATACATACACCTACCAGAAGTGAACCAGGAGGAAACAGAAAACCTAAACAGACGAATTACAAGACCAATTACAAGAGATTAAGTACTCTCCCAAAAATGAACAGTCTGAAACCACACGGATAACAGCCGAATTTTACCAGTTCTACCAAGAAAAGCTAATGTTAATGCTAATTAAAATATTCTATGAATTACAAAGGAAGCAAACATTTCCAAACTCATTCTATGAAGCACTGATACCAAAGCTGGATAAGAATCCCAAAAGGAAAGAAACTCAGTGCCGTTACCATTGATGAAATTTAGATGCAAAGAACCTCAATTAACACTTGCAAAACAAATTACAAAACATGAAAAATATCACACACAATGATTGAGTTTGTTTTATTGCAGGGATGGAAAGATGGTCCAACCTACACAAATAAGTAGATGTAATACATGACATAATTGGAAACAAGGAGAAAAATCACACAATTATTTCAATAGATGCTAAAAAGCCTTTAACAAAGTTCATGACAACTTCATGATGAAAACCCTGAAAAAACTAGAAATAGAAGGAACTTAGCTGAACATAATAAATGCTCCTTGTAACCAAACCAATGTTCAGAACATAATATCAAAAATTAATTGGATGCTGTTTCATTTATTAAATAGCTTTTGCATAGTAAAGGAAATAACTAACACTGTGAAGAGTCTATGGAATGGGAGACAATGTTTGCAAACTACTCTTCTGACAGAGGATTAATATCCAGGATTTAAAAAGAACTGGAAAAACTTAACATCAAAAATAAATAATTAACACCATTAATAAATGGACAAATGAACAAAATAATAGTCATTTCTCAGAAGAAGAAATTCCAATAGCCATCAAATATATGAAAAGTGATCAATACCTTTAGCAATTAGGAAAATGAAAATCAAACCTACACTAAAATTTCACCTTACACCAATCACAAAAGCAATCATCAAAACACAAATAACAGGCATGTGCAAAGAAAGCATCACTTACACACCATTGGTGAAAATGTGAACTAGTACAGTTGCTATGAAAATCAGTATAGAGATTTCTTAAAAATAAGAACTACCAAATGATCCAGCTATTCCACTCATTGGTATTATCACAAGAGAAATAGTCAGCATACTTTAGTGATACATATACACCCATTTTTATCGGAACACATTTCACTATAATGAAGTTATTGGACTAGCCTAGGTGGTTTATATACATAATGAAATTTTATTCAGCCTTAAAGAAAAATAAAATTAAGTCACTTGCAAGAAAATTGGAACTAGAGAAGACAATGTTAAGCAAAATAAACCAAAGTCAGAAAGACTAGCACTGCAGGCTTCCTCTCATATGAGGAAGCTAGAAGAAGAAATTTAACAAACAAATCATGAGCATAAAAGGAAGCCTATTATTTTAGAGGAAGGCAATCAAGGCAAGGAGGGAGAGAGGCAAGGAGATATAAGAGAGTGCTTTCAATCAAACTATTTTATAAGCATAGTTTATAGAGTATGACACAAGGAAACCCACCATACTGTATAACTACAGTGTACCAATAAAGAAGAAATAAATCCATGGTTTTATGTAACATTTTTATATGATTCTTTGAAAACTTTAAAATGTTTTTCTGGGAAGTTTTTAGCATGATTTTAAAAAGAAATGTTAATATCAGCTCATAGTATTTTTATTAAATTGTCATTTTAACCATAAGATGTTGTTTATAAGTTTAATAAAATGAATTATCATGATGAAATAAGCCTCTTATGCCCTCTTTGAATTTTTAAGTGAATTTTAGAAAAATTTGTCATACAAAATTTCAAAAAACTCAATCATTTCTTTCTAAATTTATGTAGTTGGTTGAAAATAAAAAAATGATCAAGTTAGGTCGCCTTAGATTTCAACTAACAAAAACTCTGAAGCTGATGCAGTTACAGAAAGTAATTATCTTGCATAAAATCTCTGGTTTCTTTAAAACATTCTGCTCTTTCATAACATGTGTTCACTTGTTCTTAGGTCTGCTCACCTTACAATCTAAAGATGTCTTGCATTCTAATCAGCACGAGTAGATACAATTGCATTCGTCAAAATAAAATGTTATTTCTGGAATGCACATTTTAATTTATTAATATTTTAGAATTTATAACAATATTTAATAACATATACAACCTAAATAAGAAAATGTCAGATCTTATATGAAAGTAATTCTCAACTAATCTTGTTACGTTTCGTAGATATTTTAAATATTCTTTAAGTATTCAGAAAGAATAATCAAATAATATTTAAATGTTTTGTGATGTAGCAAAGAGAGGATATGGAGAAGAAAGATAATCTTCGAGTATGGGAGGTTTGAGAATCATTTCAGTTCTTTAATGCTTTTGGAAAATGCTAAAACTGAACTTATGAGTCTAGGTTCATTGATTATAAGGAGATAAATGGTGGATTCAGATCATTGAACATTTTTCCCTGCAAGTAGGGAAAAAAAAAAAAAAAAAAACTAAGTCTAATAAGCCCTTCAATATAAAATTTAGTCATTTCTCATGGGAAGAAGTTTCGTTTCTTTCTGGAAGAACCCAGACTTTAATCAAGTAATTCTCACAAAGAACATGTATTTTTTGGTAATTGACCTTATTTGTACTTCCCTAAATTCCTTCCCATTTTTCCTAATTGCACTTTCTTGATAAACACTAAGGAACTGCTTGTTATACTGAGATTTTATTATAAATTTTTTTCTCCTTTCATTTGAATAATAGGATTTTAAGTAATCACTCTCCTTAGCTAAATTTTATTTTAATTTACTTTAAATTTTAAATATACTAATCTAATCACACATGTGAACAAATTTTTAAGTTTATTACAAATTTATTTATATTTTTATAGTTTTGCTTCCATTATATTATGAATATTTTGTCTCTTCCAATATTTTTCAGTTACATCAATCTCAATTTTTTTTTCCTTTTTTTGTGGTGTTGGGGATTGAACTCTGGGGCTTGGGCAAGCAAGGCAAGCACTCTACCAACTAAGCTATATCTCAATTTGAAAAGTTTTGAATCTCTACAAATGAAGTAAAGAAATTAAAATAGACTATCAGTTTGAAAAAGAAATGCATTTATTTTTCTCCCATTTGTTTTTTTTCTTATTTTAATATTTAGTTTTTTGGTATTGGGGATAGAACTCAAGAATACTCCACAACTGAGTCATATCCCCAGCCCTATTTTGTATTTTATGTAGAGATAGAGTCTCACTGAGTTGCTTAGTGGGTCATCCTTGCTGAGGATGGCTTTGAACTTGCCATTCTCCTGTCTCAGGCTCCCCAGTCGCTGGGATTTACAGGCTTGCACCACTACATCCGGTTCTCTGATTTGTTATACAGTCAGATATTTCTCTCCATCCCTTTTGCAAGAGCTTCTACTCCAATTTAGAAAATTCATTATAAGTCTGTTTCTTTACTTGGGGATTATTCCAAAATGTGGAAAAAAAAAAGTCTAGACTCATATTCTGACCCAGCCACCACTGTCTTTTCTTTTCTTTTAGGTTTTTATATAAATATAGGAAGATACAAATTCTTTTAAGAATGTTCTCAATTTTATCGTAATTATAACATTCAGCTAGCAAAATAGTTTATTGAGCTGAACATATATATTTTCACTGGATTATGTTCATGGTGGATTTTAAATCTCTTTTAGGACTAAGATTGTAGCTCAGTGGTAAAATGTTCTCTCTCTATATATATACATATATATATAAATTAGGTATATATATATATGTTAGGTATATATATGTATATATATTAATTAGGTGTATATATAAATTAGGTATATGTATATGTGTGTGTGTGTGTGTGTGTGTGTGTGTGTATAGAGAGAGAGAGAGAGAGAAAGAGAGACTTTGGCAGTAATTTTGCCTTTGAATGTATTAGTGCAACTGCTCAAAATCATTTCTCAATCACTCTGATTTATTTCTGCCTCACATATTGTAGTAACCACTCCACTACTTCCAGTCCTAGAGCTGGTTATGTGTACTATGTTTTGAGGGTACCTTCTTATTTCAATCATTATATGTTGAAGTCAAATATTTTACGTACAAATTGCTTTTCGGATTAGTAAAATATTCATTAGTGTTAGATCTTTTTCTTCACAAAAAGAGAGCATTGAATCAATAGTGTTGTTGGTATTTTGCTTTTAACCTCTATATCTGATTACTTTTAAAGTCATCCCAAGGGCTGGGATTGTGGCTCAGTGGTAGAGCGCTTGCCTCACAAGCGTGAGGCACTGGGTTTGATCCTCAGCACCACATAAAAATAAATAAATAAAGTAAAAATATTGTTTCCATCTACAACTAAAATAATATTTAAAAAAAATGTCATCCCAAGATGTAAACAGAGTTCAGAACTTTGTTAACTTACATACACTACTATATATGACTATCAATCAGGAATGTCTCTATAATTGTTTAGTAGGTTTACCCCTTGTTACCTTAAACAAATTAAACAAATTAAAATAGGTAAACAAATTAAAATAAAAATATCTTTTTAACCTGGCTTTATTTCCTGACAGTAGTCACGATCAGGATTCTAAATACTTTAAATTTTGCTCCACTCAGATGTAGATAGAATAATTGCAATAGTGTGCCAAAAATTTTCCCTTACAGTCTGCTCTAAACTTTTCTTTCCAGATGTCTAACTACTTCCTACACCTTTCCCATATTCTGATCATATTTGGTTAAACTGTCTTCAAATAGCTAAGCCATTTTGAACTCTACAGTTCTGCTTTGCTTCTTTCTCCTGGAATGTCTTTCACCACTGTATCATACTGGATAAAAAATTGTTTAATTATATATAGTTTTAAGGTGTCTGGTTTGCATATGACAAAGCAACTGCCACTGGCATTTAGAAAATATAAACATAGGAAAAAATAATCTTCAAATTTGGATATTTGCTATTGCTCACAAAATTAGGTGTATTAGATACATTGAAATGTATCTGTTATTTGAATTTTTCAAATTTTCGGGGGCCAATTGGTAAAAGTAATTTTAAAATGATAAATATGCATATTGTGATGACAATTTTTTGAGTCTATTATAGATATGTACAGAAATTGTTGGAGACTTGTGCAAATATTAACGGTGGGGTCATATTTAAAAAGATACGAAGGAAGTTAAAGGAGATGCAGGTTCTCACTTCAGGCCTGTATGTCATAATGGTTTCTGTGCCTTTATGTGGGTCATTTTATCCTACAACCATATACTTTTTCTCACAGGTAAAATTGCTTGCATCACCTCTCATCCCAGAAATAAAAAATATATGCTGTGGAAAGTGCATCTTAATGCCACCTCTTCTGAGGAAGCTTTTCTGTGTCAATTACTTTGGCAGACTTAAGTATTGCTCTTTTTGTATCTTGCTTTACTGCTTTTATAATTTTACCTGGTTTTCTTCTAATAATTTTCCATGCACCTCTTTATATTTCATAAGAAAAGTACTTTTAATTCTCTCACATATTAAATATAATTGAATCAACAAGTATTTATTTGATGGAGGTTGTTTAAGCATAACAAATTCTATAGTGGACCAAATTGTGGCAGAATATGAACTACACAAGGGTAGATTTTATGTGATATGGCACCTGTATTTTCCAGGCACAGCGCAGCATTATCTGGCACTTAATAATTGCTTTAGTTGATTGATATTTTGTAGTCACAACCAATGTAATTTTATTCTCAAAATATGCTAGGACTATGTGTTCATTTTCCCTTTCAGTCATGAAGACATTGAGCATGTATTACCTCAAGTAGAAGTATAAACATTTTGCAGAAAGGAAAAATAAAAACATACGAACTGATTCTTAATTCACATGTTGCAATATAATCAGCCTCAGAAGAAGCCAAAAGCATTATATACTAAGAATTTTTTTTGTAGAATGAATTGTGAAATTTGATAAATACATGAAAGCTTATTACAAACACAAGAAAGGATTTCCAAGACCAGAGAAGAAAGATAAGAGAGAGGATGAGAGATATCTTTAATTTGGTAGATCTTGGGAAGATGATATAGATACCAGAGGGAGCATGTTGTAAAACTCTCCTGCTTCATCATCTCTAAGCAAAGGAACTGTAACTAAGAACTAGGACCCATGTAGTAATACCCATAGACTTTCCATTTTAAAATTTAAATTTGTCAATTTTAGATAGTAAACCTTTCAGAATATTATATGTTGTCTTTTTTTAATAGTAGATACTCTGTCACTTTAATATAATTCTCATCTTATTTCAAATAAGTAAATTTCCTTTCAAGAGTAAAAAACATATACCCTCAAATTAGCACCATGACTCTGATAATTTGAAAATATGGATACAGCCCCCCAAATTCTAAAATTACAAATTTACATGGGAGGAACCTAGTACATTTTAATATCTCCACCATAAACAGAGAAGTAGTAAAATCTATACTAACCACTAACTCATCTAGTAAAGAATAAACTAGTCAACACATAATGATCCATGTGATTCTCTTTACTGTGAAAAAGGTAAAAGGAAAGTATGGATAAATCAGACTAGATGAGCAAAGAAAGCAGGGAGAGTCAACCAGATAGACTTGATCTTATAATATTAATTTAGGATATAATATAAGGTTAACAGAGTAGTAGGAAGTCTATTTACCATGCACTCAAAAGATGTGTTATAAATGAAGTTTGTCCTATAAATTATCCAAAGTAATACACGCAGAAGTACTTGAGTTTTGCTGCACGAAAGGAATGACTACAGGCCAAATTACACTGTTGAAAGCTGAATGGAAGTATGAATAACAGGTTACTTTAATAAAGATGAGTAAAACTGTAGAAGATTTCATTTGTGTGTACTTCTATTTCGGTCAGCTGTGACCCAAATAACTGACAAGAACAACTTAGAGGAGAAGAAGTTCATTTGGGACTCAGGGTTTCAGAGATTTCATTCAAGATGGCCAACTCCATTTCTCTGGGCCCAAGGTGAGGTAGAACATTGTAGAGGAAGGGACCAGCTGGGAAGGAAAGCTGCTTGGATCATGGTGGTCAGGAAAGGAGATGGCAGCTCAGGACAAAAGAATCCTTCCAGGGCACACCTCCAATGACCCAATTCCTTCAGCCATACTCCACCTGCCTACAGACTACCCAGTCAGTTTATTCAGATCAAGGTGGATCAATTAGATTACATCTCATGTAATATAATAATTTACCTCTGAATATTCCTGCCTTAATAGGAGCTTTTGAGGGAGAGATACCTCATATCCAAAATATAAGTGTCTATCTTTATTTCTTTTGTTACAAGTGATAAATTTACCTGAAAATGCAAACATACAATGTAATAAGATGATACTAATTAGATTAAATATTTGAAGATAAACAAAATATGTGTATAATAGTTATAAGTTATGTCTAAACATGTTTGCAAGATAGGCCTTTATAGGATTTTAAAGCTGATACATTAAGAGCTGAGGACCTCAAAATTATAATTTTTGAAATTATAGTCATAATCAAAATTAGTTTTATAAGTTTCAAGAAAAATTACTTGCCACATACATAGTATGCATATTATCAACACATAAACAGTTATATAAATTATTAAGTAAAAAAAATTTATGATTTTCTCTAAGCAATTTTAAATTTACTTCACAAGAAACCTTCATTTATTCAAATAAAAGTTGATTGGCATTCATCTTTATTGATCACTCAATCACTTTCATTTTCAGACCTTTCTGGGGCTGACTTTTCTTCAATTAATATTTGTACATCTTTTTTATTGTCTTGTCATACGATTTACAGGTAAAACATAAAATAAGATGATGCCTTACATATTTTTGAATAAGGAAAAGTATTTTTCACGATCAATCTCACTACTGTTTTTTTAGAATTAACAGGAAAACCTCAGCCTGTCCTTTTTCATCTTCTTATGGCAACCAGACTCAGATAAATTGACTCAAAGTACAAAAGAATGAGTAATGTGCAGCTGGAATAATCCTCTATAAGATGAATGAAAGCTGACAACTTCAATTACAATTTGAACTGTCTCTTTGTGTATGAATGTGATTTAATGGAAATCTGATATTCAATAAACCTGACTTTCTTCATGATTTATAATAGCTAGCCTTAGGTTACCCAGATGCATTTTAAAGCATGAAACGGCACAATGCCCTTTTCTTGTGATATGAAAATTTTCAGTCAACCAAAAATCAAAGAATCTTTATTTTTGATGAAAAAGAAGCATATGTGAGACACTACTGAACTGAAATTTTAAAACATAATTGAACCCCCAACCCCTAAAGCCTCCTTTTTATTTTAGAGCAACATGAATTATATGCTGACATTATGCTTAATCATCCTTCCACATTCCATTTCATTTCTTCTACTTCATTGTGTTTAAGCTATCTTGAAAAGAAAATATTCCCAGGAGATATTTTCCTGAGGTCTGATATCTGCATACATGACCTAACTTTAAGCAATAAATATTTTTTATATGACTTTAGGATACTTATTGTATACCTAGTCATCTTTGAGAACATAATTAAGGGCTGAATGTATGCTTAGCAAATTACGTCCCTGAGTTCAATTCCCAACATCAAAACAATATAAAATCAAATGCATAAAGAACATAATTAAATCTGTGATCTAGGTCAAGAAATTATTTGAAATACAGTTTTAAATATTCTAAATGTATTATTACTTATATTTTCTTTGAAAAAGAACTATTAGAAAATACACAATTTATCAATTCATTTAGCTCCATTATGGCCATCATGTATACTGATCCTACATAAAATGCATTCTCATGTAATAAATATATGGTAGATAAGTGAAGAATGTACCAAGAAGTGTGTCCAGTGCTTAACATAACTTGTCTCATTGACTTTTCTAGTAACAAATACATTAGGACTTGTTACTTTTTTAAAATATATATATATTTTAATTTTTTTTAGTTGTTGATTGACCTTTATTTATTCATTTGTTTATATGTGGTGCTGAGGATCGAACCCAGTGCCTCCCACATGCGAGGCAAGTGCTCTATCACTGAGCCACAACCTCAGCCCCTAAAATATATTTTTAGTTGTAGGACACAATCATTTTTATGTGGTGCTGAGGATTGAACCCAGTGCTTCACACATGCAAGGCGAGCACCCTACCCCTGAGCCACAACCCCAGCCCTAGGACTTGTTATTTTTAAAACAAGGATTTCTAGGTTTGCAAAGGGTGAATAACTTTCCTAGTTTGCAGTTAGTAAGTGGTAGAATGAGGATGCAAACTCACATCTACATCACATAAGGCTGTTATGTACATATTCCAATTTGAGGAAAATTTGTCTTTGTAAAAACTGTTGATTAAATTCAATCTAGTTATCATATGTTTGCTACCTAGGTATTAGTAGTCAACCTATGTATCTCAGTCCATCATTCAATCATTTATTACTTATATATCATTACTGGGGGTTAGTTCCCTGGAAGTTGCCTTTGTTAGATTAGCCTGCAGAGTATTTATTATTCTATGCTTTTATGATCAAATCCCATGGAAGTGGCAGGGAGGAATCAGGACTGATTAGAGGAAGCACTTTCCATAGGAAGGAGTTTCAATGAAAATCTCACTGAACAGTCAACTCTGAAACTTCAATGGTCCTTCCTCAATGTCCCACATGTGGCCTACTAAAGGACAGTCCTTCACTGTCCTTCATATCCAGTTATCTGGGTGTAAGCTTCCTAGAAAGGCCATGTGACCTTTTTTTAACCAAGATAATTTAGAAGCATGTTGACAGCAAATGGTTCTTGCTCACAGTACTCCCATCAAGAATTGGAAATATACATTTAGCCTGTGTTGTACATCATAACATCTACTCCATATGCATGCCTATAGCTAACTCTATACAGTTATACAATATAGTATATATAAAGTTTAAATTATTTTAGATATACAGGTAGCAACAGCCACAGTTATACACATTATATTTTTAAAAAATGAGTCTAAAGCTTTGCAATTTATTCAGGTATTCCAACATCAAACATGTACTTAATTTGTAAAATAATGGTACAGGAAAATGTATGAGAATACATTTTATATCTCAAGAGTCAATGAGCTTTGACTATTTATTAATACCTCTAAGGACATGAAGAAAAATTTAGACTTTTGCTAACTCTGTCCAGTAAGGATAAATCATATTTGTAGAACAGATATAAACTGTGGACTCAGCTTCAGGGACTCAATCAATGTTCAACATTCGAAGAAGAGATGTTCATTTTAATAGGCAACAGGATATATTCAGACTTCACAAATGGTGAATCTAATGTGGTTTCTCTTTTTCGGGAGAAATGAGACTAATACAGGTTTGGATACTGAGAGTGATTCTAAAATAATTGAACTTTAAAAAGGAGTTTTCTGAATTGATCCTGGAGTTTCTGGATTTTACACTCCAATCTGATTGGATTTAATGATGCCAATAACTCTAGTTCCAGGAGTAAAGGAAGCAAGTGCACAGTGTCATCTGGTGACAGAGAGAAATGAGATATCTACAATGGAAGCTTTTAATCACTACTTGTAATGAGCAAGGACCCACATGACTTCTATGACAATTTTGAAAAGTTTGAGGAAATTTGTGAATTTAATAAGATTGACTAGTTGCTCTTCATTTTGCAGGACAAACAGGAGCTGGGGATTTAAATTCGCCATGTTTCACTCAACTTCCACATAAATGACCTGAAAGCAACTTTGTCTAGTGAAAGGTCTGTGGCTCCTGAAAATCAAACACAATCTCATTCTGTGACCAAATTAAAACAAAAGACAAACTCCCAGCCTTGCTGGATATCTACTATCTAAGTAAAGGCATTAATTTGGAAGGAGTTCAATCTTAAAAATCTGAAATGAGGATGACTTAAATTTTAATGACTCTTCTTTGCCAGTTGAGGTTACCTCTTCACACCTCTGGAAGTTGCTTCCCTGACTTCAGCATCAGTCTCTCTACTCCTGTCCAAAGGGAATAACCCTGTATTGACTGAGGAAATTTTGCAGTCTGCCCTTGGTGTCTGGTGGTTCTGCATTCCTAAGTTCAAACCAACAGTGTATCAAAAATATGTGGCAAAAAAAATTGCCTCTCTTCTGAACATGTAAAGACTTGCTTCCTGTAATTATTCCCTATGCAATACAGTATTAAAACTATTTATATAACAATTGTACTATATTGTGTATTGTACGTAATCTAGAGATGATTTAAAGTATGTATGAGGGCGTAAGTGTTGTGGTTGAGTATGACATGTTCCCTGAAAAGCTCCTGTGTTAATGCAGGAATTTTCAGAGGAGAAATAATTGGATTGTAAGAGCTGTAACATAATCAGTCCATGCTAGTTTGAACAGACTGTATGTTAACTGTACACAGGTGGGGCACAATTAAAGCCAGTGATTTCCTGGGGGTTTACCTTAGAAAGGCTCATATTCACTGCAACCTCTTCACTTCTCTCTGCTTCCTGGCCACCAAAAATGGAGCAGCACTCCTCCACCGTGCCTCGATCTGCCTTATGTTTGGCCCAGAGCTAAAAGTGATTTGGTTTCCACTCACTATAAACTGAATCTCTGAAACTGAGTCAATATAAACTTTTCCTTCATAAAGTTGTTCTTTACAGGTAGTTTGATCATAGCAACAAAAAAAACTGACTAACACAATGAATAATATTCAAATACTAATGTATCCACAAATTGTGGTATCCACATGAGTCCCTGGAACTAATTCTCCACAGGTAATGAAGATGACTATAGTGACCTCCCAGGATGCAGTTGCTTTGAAAGACAATGCTCATTCTTCTCAGGACTCACTCTATCACTCCTCTGTGCTTCTTCCTCTGTAAGTGGTCTAAAGTCCCATTGCTCCCCAGAAGTGGTGTGCAAAGTGAATCCATGAGGATGTGCCACACTCCACAAGAACCTGCCAAATTTTACAATTTATACAACTAGAAACCTAGGAAACATGTATGGGGATAAATGTTGAGGATGGGGAATAATGGTGGAAAGAATATATAGTTGAATCAGACCAAAATTATTAATGTAGCCTTAGTAAACAGGGATTTTGCATTTAATATTATAGCATGGAAGTTATAAAGACCTTAATTGCTTGATTACTTGAAGCATAAACCAAAAGGTGGCCTAAAGTGAATGCACTAGAAACTTCAGACCTGCCTTGGTTTGATATAGAGGAACACTTAGATAGAATGAAATGATAAAGTGGATTGTCATTTAAGAATTACTCTTCCCACACTGGGAAAGGCCAGAAGATACACCTTTCAGCACAACAGTGAGAAACAAATTTGTCAGGGAAACTTGGGCATTCATGAAGAGCTTTGTAGATTGCTCTTTTCTATAGGCCAAAACTTAGAGTGGAATCATTGGTGACTAAATTTAGAAACCTAGATCCTGGGTGACACACAAACATCAAAGACAAGGTAGACACAATTACCTTGTTAGACAGCACCATCAAAGCAGCAATCATCATAGTGTGACCTTTGGCATTGGCTTGTGGATCATGCTGATCCTAAAATTAAAATAGACAGATATTCTACTAAATTCTTACTTGATCTGTAACAGCAGAAAATTTCTAGGTCAAGTGAACAAAAGTCTGAGCTGAAATAAAAAATATAAAAAATCAATTACAACCTTAAATGAATTCCTTGGTGCAAGCCAATTTACAAACCCAGAACCCACTGAATGATGGAGGGGCCAGATTCTCTTGAGAAAAGACCCCGATAAGCTACTAAAAATTTATACTTTTAGTCAGTTTACCAGGCTTTTCCAAAAGTATCTACATCTAGAGGTAACTGTGAATTTAGGAAAAGGGAATAATCAGACTTGAGGAGGCTACTGGGCACTGGCTCTGAACTGTACTAATTCTAGGAGATCCAGTATGTTACTGTGCTCCCTTTTGTGTAATCACTATGGACATTATTGCTGTAAGAATAGGGCCTTACAGTGGTATGGTTACCAATGAAATTTTATTCAGATCATTCTTGGGCTGTTTCTCTGGTTTCAAAATGAATAATTGTGATAGACATGTTCAGTGAATGCAGTCTTCACATTGGTTCTTCAATCTATGAAATAAGAACAATTTTGGTGGAAAAAGTCAAGTGGAAATTACTAAGACTGGTTTGATCCAAGAAAATGGGTTCTCAAGAAGGCTTATATGCTCTGGTTAAGTTTGTATAATATGGTACTATTTGTTTCATAGCCAGGATCCTTGAATCAAACATGAGAGTGGCAAAATGGACCCACTAGCAAAAAGTTTGCTTCTTGTTTCCAAGAATTTGTTTTGCTGGCTTAGAGGTCTTCATTCCAGAGAAAGCAGAGACTCCACCAGGAAACACAATGATGGTTCCAGTGAACTAGAAGTTCAAACTGCCACTTTGGGTTCCTTGTGCCTCTGAATCAATGGGAAAATAAAGGAGTTGTGGTGCTGGCTAGGGTGACTGATCTGACTACCAATGGGAAATTGGACTGCTACTTCATGACAAGGATAAGGAAGAGTGTATCTGAAATATAATCACTTAATGAACTTAATTACCATGTCCTGCAATTAAGGTCATTGAAATATTACACCAGTCCAGGAAGGACTACTGGTGGTCAAGAACATTCAGGAAACTTTGGGTCATTTTACCAGGTAAAGAATTAGCTAGTGAAGATGCTTGCAAAAAAAAAAAAAAAAAAAAAAAAAAAAAAAAAAAAAAAAAAAAGAAAAGAAAAAAGAAAAAAGAAAAAGAAAACAAAAGAAAGAACACAAGAAAACACAGTTGTATGGGAAGAAGATAGTTACATATATCAGGTATTACCACATGACCAGTTACAGAAGCAAGGACTGTAACTGTAATGAGTCTTTTTCTCATTATAGTTAAAAGAAATATGTTTGTATATTCTCTCTTCCTCTTTTCTCTCTTTCCCTTTATCTTTATAGGTCTTCAATTTCTTTCTTTTCTATTTCTTGTATGTATAATACTAGACATATTTGCTTTCTATTATCATTATGGACATCATTGACTTATTACTAATTATAATTATTAATTTTATATTTATACTTAACTGAGCCCTGGGGTGCTTGTGTAAGTGGTCAAACATTATTCTGATTGTGTCTATAAGGGTGTTTATGGATAGGCTCATTATTTGAATGGATAAATTAACCTACGTATATTGTTGGTGAGATGATCCAATCTTTTAGGGCCTGAATAAACACAAAGGTGAGGAAAAAATCCATTTCTCTTCCTGACTTCTTAAATTGGGACATTCTTGTCCTGTCTTTGTACTGCGAATCAGACAGGAATTTACATCTTCTTCCCTTCTGTTTCTCAGGTCTTCAGACCCAGACAGGAAGTGTATCGTAAGCTCTCCTGGGTTTCCAAATGGCCACCTGCAGAATTGAGGATGTTTTAGCTCACAATCACAGAAATCAATTTCAAATAATATTCATTTATCATTCTGTATATCCATAATGTATCTATTAATTCATAATTGCATACGCAACTTTTTTACAAGATTTGCTCCTGTGAGGAAGGCCCGGAAACACAAACAATCTAAGGTAGGTAGGTCATTATCAAATTGCCAACAAAAAGGAGATTAAAAGTCATACTCAAAGGAAAAAAATCCAACTTATTGTGTCAAAAGAATGCAGAGTTGGACTGAGAAGAGTAAGAAAGTACTTTGACACATAGAGAGCTGAAGTGTTATCCCTTGGATATACATAAAGACAAAATAACTTTAAAGTTATTAGCCTATTAACCATAGAATAGTGGATAGAAAAATTATTATATCTGCTTATCTTTAGTTATTTCCACTCTGAACAAAATGGCAAAGACAAGCCTATTTTCATATCACTGTCCATCACTGAACCACCTTATAGAAGGGGTGAAAGTTAGAAATAGTAGCAAATAGGACCTCATAATATAAAAGGAAGGGAAAAAATGTACCCAAGCAGTTTATTTAATAGCTATACTGAATAGGCAAGATGACTCAGAAACTAAAATGGCTTATAAATACACACACACTATCTAAAAGGTACTTCAAGGTAGATAAGAGCACTTCCCTCCCAACCTCAATAAAAAGCCACATGAAAAGCAATCCTAGGGAAGTGTCACCTTTCTTGCCCGTTCTCCCCATCTGCCTCTATTCAAGCCATCCTCATTGCTTCTACTTCAGTGGTGTAATTCTTTCTTCCATTAACTTTAATAGACACTATGCCAATGTTGAGCAATGAGATCATTTTACACTGACTGGGTTGATGAGAAATACCTTCACTCAATTAGTTTCTCAATGCTGGCATATTTTGCAATGAAGAAGAAACAATCTGAAAATCCTGAGGTGAAAATCAGGTAAAAGTTTTCCTATTTTGTACTTCACAAAATTTGAAAGACTTGACACTTTTTCTGTAGTGACACTGGGGAAAATGTATTTATCAAACCATTGGAGTATAATGGATCATATACTAGCCTTCAGAAATGGAGTATTTGTAAAACTGTACAAAATGTTTTAAATGTTTCATTTTACCAAGGCTAAAGTCTCATGTATTTGTGACTTTTGCATTTTATTGTGACTTTCTTCCTCATAATTTTAGGGAAAACATCTGATACACAATTAAGATCAGAGTATTATTTGGATGCACTATGTTATATGAATTCGAATGGTACTTCCTAAAAGTTCACAAAACCCTGAAGTCTTTCTCACTTGTGATATATTAAGGTTTTTCTGATCATCACATTATGCTTTAAACACTCATGAAGAATTTGCAACATTGAAAATGACTGAAAATAATAAACTATCTTTCAGACATATTAGTCAAAACTATTTTATGCAATTTTTCAAGTAGCTAGAGGGTTGGAAAGTTGCAAGGGAGAAGAATATGCAGTAAATTTTTCTGAACAGACACATGATCTCATTTTATTTTATTTAAATATATTATTTTCCATCTCTTTACCACATACAGCCAACACAAATTTACATTATCCTTTCCTAGCATGTACATCACAAATAGGCATACTTATCCTTACATGCATACATGTACATATAAGTAGAATTACAATTTTGTATGTATTCAATAAATTTTCCAAATTTGATTGAATTACTGAATATTTGCATGCTTCTCTGATAGAGCATTGATCTTCTTATTCAAATAAATCAAATTAATTAAGAATTCTTCTTGATTGCCTGAGGGTAGGAGATTATTTCCTTTTAAGTTCACTTCCCTGTGAAGAGGGTTGGAGTTTAATTGCCTACATAGATTTTTCCCATACATAATAGAAGCATTTTTTTAAATTTCCATTTTTCATGTTGCTTTCATTCTTCTGTGTAATTCAAGTAAGTGATTAAAAAATGGAGTAAGCAAATGTTAACCTTTAATTTTTGTTCTCAGGAATTATGAGAGATACAGCCTTTAAAATTCTTGCATATTACTTCTCAGCTTTATAGGAAGTATGGTAAATATACTACTAGGTCCAAAGATATGTCAGTTGAAGGATCATTGCATATCAAAAATATTTAAAAGAAGCAGAAGTTTTCACAAAATTAAATAAAAACAAAGCAAAACTTTTGAAGAAATTTTAAAAGGGAATGATGATTTTCCAAAATAGGAGTCAGTTAATCACACGCTCTGGTTATGAATGATAAGCATACATAGAACACATCACATGTTATCCACAGACCCTATCTCATTTACTATTGCAGGGTCAGACTACATGTTCTAACCATTTCTAAAGTTCTTTCACTGTCTGGTTTACCATAATCCTCCAAATCAGTTCAATGTTTCTGAAAAAAAAATGGATTAGGTAATAGATACTTATTAAGGAAAAACTACAACTCTTCTGCCAAATCGTTCAGGATAAATAAGTCAAAAGAAAGTTTACATATTTAATTTTGCATAGACATTCTTTCCCATGTCTGTATGCCATAGGAGAGATCAGTCAGGAGTGATAATTTGTGATCAAGAAGTAATACCCATTCAAGGCACTGACACCTAGATGGTGTTCAAAAATTTAAAAGATTACAGGTTAAGATAAATTTTGCTGGAAATGTAACAGCAGACTTAATTCATAAAGCAGGTTTACATTCATGAAAGAAAAATAAAACAAGTTACTTTATTTAAAGAAATATGTTGGGACAACATATTTAAGTTGACTTGAAAAGCCTATAGCAAATTCCTGTAAGGCACACTGATATGCCTGCCTGATACTAGATACAATTTTACGTTAAATTACAAATTTTTCTGAAATAGAAAAATCTCTTTAGTGTGTAAGTTTGGTGCAGTCACAAGACCACAAAAACACAGATTTTTCATAGTAGATCATAGTAATGTCATTTCCAATGAGTGCACAGCAATCATTTCTAGAAAAGATAAGCTGAATAAATATTTTAATGTATACCAACATTATCAAATTTATAATATCTTATGTCATCTAGGAATTAAATATAGAAATTAAATTATATGGAAATACTGTATTATTATTATTATTATTATTATTATTATTATTATTATTTTGGTATTGGGGATAGAACCCAGAGGCACATTACTACTGAGCTACATCCCCAGCCCTTTTTATTTTATTATTATATATTTTTAGTTTGAGATGTGGTCTCCCTAGGTTGCTTAGGGCCTCACTAAATTACTGAGGCTAATCTCAAACTTGTGATTCTCTTGCCTCAGTCTCCTGATCTATATATCATTTTTAAAAAAAGTTTAATAAAGAAATGAAAGAAGACATTGTTCAAATAGTATGATGAGAGTATTAATTAAAAAGCTGCAGAAAAATCTGTTTCTGAAATTAAACATTACATATACAAAACTATGCTGTTTTAGTAATACTAATGTAGTAAAATTACATACTTTTTAATGACCTCTAATCTATAATTAAAATCTAAAACTTCAGAAATATTCTCTAATTTTACCTGGTATTACTATTTGTTTTGGGGGAAAGGGGTTGTTTTCAGAATTCAGGTACATTTTAGGTACATGTAGAGTATACTTGGGTTGACAAGGAGATGCAGAAATGGGAATTTTATCTCACCGCAAGGTCAATGTCAGTTGATATAAACTTTCTGTAAAACATTGTAGAAGTAGAGTGCAAAAGTCTGTAAAAAGTATAAATCTATTTTTTCTAATTCTAAGATTTACTCTAGTTATAAGAATTGATTCAATAATGTTTTGTACACATGCCTTGTCTTATAATTGTTAGTAAAGTTACAACTATAGGAGGTAAAACTTAAAAATGTATTTTTAAAATCGCTAAAATTGTGAAGAACTGAAAGATTCTACATTATATCCAAATCCATGCTCCCTCCAAAATACAAGTTTTAATAATATTTAATGTTATACTGTTAAAATAAAAAACAGAAGCAAAAAGAGCACATGCATTCATATGTAGTCAAAATTTTATCGTGAAAACATTTTCATACACATGCATACATATAAATGCATTCATAAGTGAATATAAAAGTCAAAATCAATTTATATGGAAGGTATGGAATAAAATTAAGCTATTTATCACAAGATCTGGTCTTCTCCTTTTTTCCTTCCCCAGCTGCAGCAATTATCCACTAGTACTCTCCATCTAAGTCCTTGGTCCTTGTGGCTCTTCTCCCTGCTGATTAAACCTCTGATTTCCTGTAGTAGAGGGTCCTAGAACGATTTTTGCAGTGAAAGCTCTTTTCCTTTCCAACTAGCATGACAAAGGAGTGTTCTCTGGTTTCTCAGAGATTCTCCCTCTGAAAGCCTGGTGGTATTTCTAAAGGAAACAAAACATGCAAATGTGTGAAGAGACAATTACCACAGGCCTTAGGAGGTTCATTCATACATACTCAGCTTCACACTCCTAAGCATCTCCATTTTTAATTTTCTCACAGCCTTCTCTGATGTTTGCCAACTTCAGCAAAAGGTGGGCGTGTTTGACTCCTCTTACTATACATGCTTGTATCTCTTCAGATCCTGGGATAGTTGTTTACTTTTATCTTTTCTCTTATGGATTCTGGGAAAGTTATTCCTTTGATGTCTGAGCAAGATTTTTCTTTTTGTAAGGACCAAAGTTTCTTTTGTTTACCTCATGATATACCCAAGACAAATCCAGAAGTGACTAATAGGCTATGGAGTAAGGAAACCCATACAATAGTCACTTGCTTGATATCGATATAGAAACATCTTTCATGTAATAAACATAATTTTAGAAAATGAAAGTACTAAAGTGATTAAAAGCCATTCTAGAATGATTATGAAATCATTTAAATAAGTGTCTGTATAACTTCTACTTAATTGATTTTCATCTCTTGTGTCCCTTTGACCCTAAAGAAAAAATTAAAGTCAAAAAATTAAGTATATGCAAAGGGAACTGTAATCTAAGGCTGGACTACATTGCTCCAAATATGTGTTTCTTTTGAAATAAAAAAAAAAAATTGCTAATAGGATCAACTTGAATCCACAGTGTTATTTTTTGCACCGGAAAAAAAATTGATTTATGTGTTTCAGGAAGCTTGCATAATTTATTGGTTTAGTCTAGCTAAAAATATAAAATTGGGCTGTCAGATAACAATGTTGATAATATTGAAAATGACCATGGCTGTTAAGTAAGATAGCTAGAAACAGGTGTTTAGGGGCACAGGACAGTGAAAGAGACATTAGACTTAGGCATGATAAAAAGTCCAGCAGTCATAAAGCAGAAAACAAAGGGAACTTTATTGGAAAATTGTAGCATTTGAGGAATGAGAGCTGGAATGCCCATTTTTGCCCAAGCTGTAACTAAATCCAATCCCTTCAGGAAACTATTACTTAAAATAGTGGGGAACTCTAATCAAAGCAGACACGCTTCAGAAAAGCAGAGCCTAGTTTGTCATGACTTCCCCAGCTATAGTTAATGATGACCCCTCCAGGAAAAATACTGTTTCCAGAATATTGTCTTGGGACCCTTCCTTACTACCAAAACTATATCATAACCACCCAATCACCCTTGCAACAGGACATCAGATCTTCACAAAGAAAGCTTGCCTGAGGGTTATCCAAAGGGCGAGGCTGAAAAATTGAGGGAAGAACAGGGAGACACATATTCCTTACCTTAAAAACTCCAACTCTGGGAGCCCCACACTGTCCTCTCTCTGAGATGTTCCCTGCATTACATTACCCCCATTTCTCATTCTAAGAAACTTTCTCTGGCTACTCTGTTTTGTTTGAATTATTGCTGGGCGAATCTCAAGAACCAGCTCCATACGACCATCATGGCTGTCCCAGTACTGCTATGCGCCCATGTCCTGTGACAATATGATAATGATCAAGGTGATCCTGTAGATGAGGAAGTAAGGTCCAATTCTCTGAGAAGAAATAGTCCCATGAGGTTTCCTTGCTATAAGAACTATTTCAAATTTTAAGTTTTTCAAATAAAAATCAGTTATCATCCAGGCTTATATGGCATTGTACCTGTAAACTTACATGTATTCATTTACTCAACATCTGGAAAACCTACAAATGCATATGATCATTACCACATTGTCAGTTTTGAACAAAAGTTCAAAATAGTTGCTTATTTAGCACAAGTTACAAATCCAAGCAGCAAATTAAATTGTGTCTCACAGATGCCAAAATTCTACTACTTACCATTGTTTCCTCCTGAAAAAGTTGCCACAGTATCAAAAGCATTCTATAATAAATACAAATCAGCCCTTTTTATTTTAAATCTATATTAACTAGTTTTGAGTTATCATTATTTATTACTTCCATTTTATAAATAAGACTGAATCACAGAGTATTTAATAGTTCAGTAAGTCATCAAAGATGGCATTGAGCATATCCTGTGACTGGATTCAGAGAGTATATTTCTTCATCAACCAATATCTGAGGTTTTCATAATATAATATAATATAATATAATTATATATTATATATATAATTTATATCATACCTAAAGAAAGAGAGAGAGAGGAACTATTTAGATATTTGCAAGTGCTTTGACATTCATATAAAATAGACTAAAACATGTATTTCATTGATATGCCTTGAAAGATAAACATAATTAACATATTAGTGTGCTTTGTGTTATTAAAATAAAAATTTGACACAGTGTACTTATAAAGAACAAAGGGTTTACTTAACCCCAGTCCTGGAAGTCCAAGGGTATTGTGCCAGCCTCTGGCTTCTGAAAATGGCCTTAAGCTGCATCATGACATGGTGGATGGCAACACATGGTAAGAACCTTTTGTGGGGAGAGAGGCAAATTGTTAGGTAGCAGGTAGTCATTAGTAGAAGCGGAAATTGGAGTTCACAGAGCAATCAAGCCTAGGACAATGGTCATGGACAGAGGCTCAGGGACCTGACTCATGCTGAAGTTAATTACTAAATTAATAGAATGGAGCCGGGCGTGGTGGCGCAAGCCTGTAATCCCAGCACTTAGGGAGGCTGAGACAGGAGAATTGCGAGTTCAAAGACAGCCTCAGCAATGGCGAGGCGCTAAGCAACTCAGTGAGACCCTGTCTCTACATAAAACACAAAATAGGGCTGGAAATATGGCTCAGTGGTCGAATACCCCTAAGTTCAATCCCCAGTACCAAAAAAATAAATAAGTAAATTTAAAAAAAATTTTAAAAATTACTTAATAATAGAATGAACAAAACAGAATGCCTTGACTGTTGTCAGCTCATGAAACTGGACTGTGGGGTCTGACAAAACCACAAAGGCACAAACAGGGTTTGGCTCTGGTCTCATGTCACATTCTCACAGACTATAACCTTAGCTTCTTTACATTATTATTTAATTCTCTTTGTAATTGTGCTTTTTGACACTCCAAATACCTCTATGAGTTTTGCTTTGGAAGTCACACGTCTACCAATTTCTAAGACTCCAATGTAATCAAACTTCAAATCAGGTGCATGAATGAAGGAACTAAGGGGAAAAAAGCAAATGATTAGCTTCCTATTAAAATATCAGCAGACAAGATTGAATGTCACCAGTCTTCTCTAAAGCAGGTCTGCTCTTTCACTTTGCTTGTGTGAGAATGTACTATGTTAGTGCCTAAATAAAATTTTCTTTGCTGAATTTCTGCATCTTGTTTAAATATTTCTCTTGCAAAGAACATAAGAACTGAGGATTCTCACCTATGTCTCCAGTCTCTGATAAGAACACGAAGTAAAAGAATCAGGCAAGGAAACCAAATTCACTTTATAACAACCTACTCTCATAGTAACTTATCCAATCCTGCAAGAGCAACAATAAAATTCCCTCCCTGAGTCCTAACTCACTACTTGAAGAGAAGCATTGATATTTCTTTAAAACCTAATCCACATCTCTCCAAGGCCCTACCACCCACCATGCTTTCAGCACATGAACCAGTTGGTGAGAAACAATGTCCAAACCCTACCACATATTTTATGATATTTTTTACTTGGCACATATAATGATGCTCTATGTGACTAGAATTATACTCTAAAAGCTGTTAATGTCTTTGATGTTACAATTCATAAACAGTATAGGCCATGCTGTGCAGTTTTACTATTTATAATTGTATTATGGGTGTACACACACACAGACACACACAATGACAAAATTTCCCAACACAATGCATCATATGCTACCTTCTATGTGTTGTGGCTGAACCTTAATAGACATGGAGATGCATGGCTCAGGAAGAATTCTTTAGGAAAGAACTTAGATGAATGGGATAATAAAAGTTGTGGGCTGTCAACTCCTTCATGCCTACTTCATCCTTTGAATACAGATCATGCTCTTCATGATGACCCTACACAGTGAATAATAACATAGTACAGGGCCATTTGTTCCTTTGTGGGATTCCTTTAATAGGCTATTCCCCCCCCCATCCCTGGAACTACATGTTAGTTTATAAAATCTTCAACATTCCTACATCATATTTTGATTATTTCCATGCTTCAACTTACTTTCTTCATATTCTTTTCTCAGGTGTTAATATTAAAATATCTCTAACTCATCTCCCTAAAATGATCTGACTGCCTGACATATTGGTAGTGAGAGCAATACCTGAAATTAGTGGAAGGAAGGGCTGTTGAACTGCTTGACTCACTGAACACCAAACATTGAGATCCCAACCAAGGACACAAATTGTCCCCTTGTGTATGATGGCAGCCTAATTGCTGACAGTTTTAATACTGTTGACTTGACAGAACCATCTGGCAGAAGCAAACTCCCTAACCAGTGTGGTGAGGCAGATGTTTGAAAACCATAGTCAACCGTGTATGCAAGGAAATTAAATAGTCTGGCTATTATTTAATTCCATTGCCACACTTCTGAGGGAAAATGAAATCCTGAGGGCCTAAGAAAGTAAATGTGAAGACCAGAGGGTTTTCTTGGTGACTCAAAAAGAAGCCCTCATTTCCAACACAGGAAGAGAATTTTAAGGTGATTGACTACTCAACTGAGGAAGCTTTGTACTTTCAAAATTAGGACAATCCTATGGCACACTTTTTAGGGTCATTCTGTTCTTAAACATCTTTGAATGTTTAGAGACTATACAAGCAGCTCATCCTTGCTTATTAAAAACTAGAAACACAATGAAAGTAAATGTTACAGAAAAAAATAAGTTCCCCCTCAACATCTACACCCATGTCTCCTATAGTTATGGTGACCCCAACCCAGCTAGGGAAAACTAATATCAGTCTAACTCAGTCTAGGATAGACTGGGCCTGAAAAGGAAGGAAAAGTACTCTACCCAAAAGGAATTTGAAATCATACTGGTAGAAGTCAGCATGTAGGAGCTATGAGATCACTCATAGAACTGGAATGTGAAGTACCTGGTCCATGAAGCAGAAATTAAATAAACTGAAAAGGGACTATTTATTGACATGGAGACATGTAGTGAAGAATTAATTTTACACAAAGAAGATATTCCCTTTTGCATTATTGAAATGTCCTGCCTGAGAGGAATGTGTTGGTTTTACTATAGGGCTTTGGCTGCAGGATATTTTAACAATGTGATATATAATGGGACTTTGAACCATGCCAATCAGTTTGATCTCTAGAAGTGGAATTTAAACATATTATTCTCACCTCTGTGGTAGAGGTAAAGTCCTGAGACCAAAGAGCAGTCAGTATGTGCTTAAATCTCAGTAAGAACTCAAAACAGCAAAAATTTGGGTGAGATGTTCTAGCTGGTGATAGTCTCTGAGAGTGTCACATGTCTCTGACCACCATCAAAGCTGTAAGCTGGAAACTCTCAGATTCTGCCCTACTCATGTCTTCATTTGGCTAGCTCTAATGTGTATCTTTTTCCTGTTGTAAACATGACTGAGAGTATAACAGCTCTCATGGAGTTCTGTGAGTCATTAGAGTGAATTATTAAATGCAAAATTGTCTATGGGGACCAGTAAATTTTTAGACAACTAATCTGAAGTGAGGGTGGCTCTAAGGAACCCCTATCCCCCAATTTATGATTAGTGTCTGAAATGAGAGCAATCTTGTGGGCAGTAGTCTCTCATTCCTTACAGTTTTCCTAACTCATTTTTGAGGGGATACTCTCAGCATTTAGAACTTAATATCCAAGCAAGAACTCCAGGGGTAGGATAGACTCACTGCCAGGCTGGCTCTGAGAAGCATGGAGAAAATACAAGCCCAGGCTGAGTGAATCTGAAAAGCTTTAACTGTCATAGCAGATGGTAGAGGAGGAGAAAAACAAATGAGGGAGATAGGCACGCTAGAGTGGATACATTATGTGTTGCCACAATACCTATCAGATAATTTAGTTTCATGTGAAGGCCTGAGAAGCACACAATTTATGCAGACTATCAAGAACACACTTGTATGAGATTCACCAGAATTACTAAGAAGTTTAGTAGCAACTCAGGTAGGTTAATGGTCATAGCCCTAGGTTTATTAATAGCAGTGGAAAGTATGGATCATTTAAGAATGACCAGAACCTTCAAGGAGATGCAGTTTTCATGATGAATGGCAGATCAACGTGGAAGTCAAGATGGTTTAATCTTCAGAGTGTCATGGATGTTTGGTAATAGATCACAAGATCTTCAGTAGTAACAGCATGGGAGCCAAAAGGGTACTATGGAATATAATCATAATGCAATACATGATTAAATAAAGAAAACAAAATGAGTGAACAGGAAGCAAAAAGCAGCATAAAAATCATAATTTGTTTCCCAGTTTCCATAGTTTTCACCTCTGGACTACATTGACTGGAGAGCATTCCAAGTCTATAGGAAGGATCCTGTAACATCAAGGAAAGAATATGATGCAATAATTGTATAAGTTCTTTTCAAAGTGGCCATTTGCTTGTATGATAGAGGAATGCACAATGAAAATTATAAAACAATAAAAAAGCTATTGAACACAAGGTCTAGTTTGACAATGATTCTCGGAAACATAAAGTGTTATCATGTCCCTACTTCCATTAAATTTGAGACTCTCTGGTCCAGATAAAAAAAGGAATCTTTTTGAAAATTCAGAATATGAGAACTTATGACAGTCATTTCAACAGTATCTGAATATTTAGCTGCAATTAACACACTTTGTATATGGAGCAATCTGCATATTGGGAACTTGGCAGGTGGTGTAATAGCTATCATAGTAGAAAAGGGCAAGCAAGAGATTATAAGATTTTTTCCAACCAATATTATAAAACAAAAACAATATATTCTGGAAGAAAGATGATAGAAATTAGTGCAACAATTATAGACCTAAGGAGTGGAGAGTCTCTATCATATATACATTCAAGTTTCCAGACTGAACCATGCAAAAACCAGATCAATTTTGTAGAGGTAGAGTACTACAAAATTACAAGTAGGTGGCTCCATCAGCATCTGATGATTCAACATGAAATCGTGATCAACAGGGATAGCATAATAGAAATTTTCTCTAAACACGTGAATTCCAGAGCATGATAATAAGCCTTCTGGATCAAGGACCTACAATTTCAGTAAAATATTCAAAGGTCCAAATCATTTAAAGTATACCAGGATATCTGCTTCAAAACAAAAGCCTGATTGCTTCAAATTTCATTCCCAACCACAAAGATGTATGTATGACACCTAGTAGGTATCTTAAAGTTCTGCACACAATGAATCTTACTTCCAAAAGCACTTCCCTGAACTTTACAAAGCAGTTGATATGGAAGCCTGTTTGACTTGAGTGAGGTCTAGAACAAGAAGCAGTTCTGCAGTATGTCCAGTTTGTGGCACATTCAGCCCCTCAGCGGTATCTAAAGCTTTGAAAAGCAAACTATGCACTGTGGAGTTCATGCCGGCCCTAGATAGTAGGATCAAAAAGTAAGCTCAGAAGCAAATCCGTGCTCTTTTTTGCAGAAAATTATATATCTTTAAAAAAGCAGTTGGCATGCACTTGTCCCTTGGTAGAGTAGAAGACTTAGGAAGAGCAGCACAAGTTAACCTTGTCTGGATCTACACCCTAGATGCTGAGTCCTGCCAGGCTTCCTAAGTTGGGCAGTGTCAGCAACAAATTTCTTGAAAGAC
The DNA here is from genome assembly GCA_004024805.1 of Geosciurus inauris. Taxonomy (NCBI): domain Eukaryota; kingdom Metazoa; phylum Chordata; class Mammalia; order Rodentia; family Sciuridae; genus Geosciurus; species Geosciurus inauris. The sequence continues at coordinate 33,289 of PVHX01015972.1, forward strand.
AAAATTGGTGTATTTTGAACTCAGCATGATCAGGAAAAGAGGACATAAGCAAAGATTTACAAGCAAATTATATAGACTTCCATGTCCTCCCTCAGGGCACATTAATGACAATTGAAGACCAGCTGAAATGAAGATATAGAAGGTATTTGGGCCATGATTAGCTAAATAGGTTGGTCCAAGCAGAAATTGGAGAGTGGCTGCATTGCAGTCTCATTCATAAGTAGTCTAGAATCATAAACTGGTTATCTACATTGTTTGAAGAAGTAAAGTTAATAGTAATGCTTTCTGACCTGATTAGCTGTTCAAGAAACCACAGGAATAAAATCTGAAGATCAGAGACAAGGGGGCCTTACGTAGAGACATTCAGAGGCACATACAGGAATGAAGACAAAGTACCAAGATGTTTGTATAATATATTAATGTGAAACAAAAAATGTCCACCACACAGGGACTATTGTACAAATAGATATATATGACTCAGTCATTGTGGTTAGCTGAATTTTGTCAATAATCACTTAGTGATGAAGATAACAAACAGAAATTATTTGTGATAAAGGATTTGTATGTATCCTCATTATCAATGTTGGTCTAACTACTCCCATCTTTTAATGTGAAATGGAGAAGAACACAGAGCTCCTGGTATGACACCATGGCTCAAGGAAATCAACTGGCCCTGAATGTCCTGCAATGGCAATTGCTCTGTTCTCCCAAGAATAGACGTATTTTAGGCATGTCATGTGCTTTTCCCTGCTAGTGAGTCTCAGACAACTTTAGCATATGGAGCAGTTATCCATGAGTATGAAACCCTGCCCAATTGAATATCAGAAGTGGAGACCCTTCACAACAAAGGAAATGTAATGGTGGTTCCAAACTGCATAATGCACCATTTTCAAATAGCCATGCTTATAAAGAGCTGGAAATCATGCTAAAAATGCATCAAAACTGCTAGTTTAGAGAGAATATTCTGAGGATGAAGTTCCATCCTTACTAAATCAGAAGTTTTTGTCTATTCATCCCCAGTAGGAAAATTATATATGCCTAGGAATTATGGAGTAGAGACATGATTCCCAAGGGTCATTTTGGTTAATTTGTGTTTCTCCTTTCCAGAACTGAGAGATCTGTTAGGATAGAGATCTTGAGCATGACATTTTTTTTTTAAATTTTTTTTAGTTGTTGATGGATCTTTATTTTATTCATTTATTATTTATATGTGGTGCTGAGGATTGAACCCAGTGTCTCATGCATGCTAGGCAAGCGTTGAGCATGACATTTTAGTAGATGAACAATGGGCAAGAAGAAACACCATCCTATTTATGGGCAGGCTTACCTGATAACTTGGAAAAGATGTGACTATTTTTACATCACAAAAGCAGCAGGAACACATGTAAACTCAGGTTATTCACCCAGGTGTTGTTATTCTCTATTTCTGTTATGATTGTGAATATACATGTATAACAGCCTCTACCTGAGAAAGATTGGTTCTATCAGAGCCCCTACCTTTGAAACGAAATTTTGGACTATACAGCCATGTGTCAGGCAAAAGATCATCAGAGATGATATGTGGGCCATAGAAGGAATTGTAAAGGAGGGATATAATAAATTGCAGTCCAATTAACTGCAGAACTGAGAGCTATTATTTTCTTCCACTCATAAATCCCTTATAAGTGTTCATGTTGGAAGAGTTAACTGCTAAAATCTGGAGAAACAGCTGCCTTAACATGGGGACAATGTAGCACCAGACACTTCTTTGAGAAAGGATAAGCAACAAGTGAGAAGAACTGCCATTTTAACACTTCATTTCTGCCTCTGTATTGGAGATGAAGTCATAATTCTCAAGTTGGTGCCACAAACTGAGTAAGCTGTACTAGAGTTATATTGCTACTTCTACCTGACACGGACTCCTCTGGTTGGCAATCTTTTCTCCAGAGCTGGTACTGACTTTGTTATATCTGCATCATAGCCTCTTGTCTACCTCTAAACATTTCTACTACCTTGTTTTCCTCCCATTGTTTCTACTCTCCAATAAACCTTTACCTCTTACTTAAGTCTGAGTATCTACTGTCTGGAAGACCTGATTCATATAGACAAGCATGTTTTCTACAATGGTAGCTTGTATGAAGCAAATCATTGATGAGTGAGGGTTCCTTCCACAGTATAAAAAAATTCAACTCTCAAACAAAGCAAAGTATCAGGCACAATAAGAAGTGCCTTGTCAGACAATCTCCAACTGCCACACTGATAGAATCTGCCCATGTTCATTTTGAAGACACACTCTGCAAGGTCTGCATAGAGCCAATAAATATACAAGGCAGGCATCCTAGAGTCGTGCATTTTCCTCAAAAGTACTTTTCTTATAATGGCTCTTCCAACAGACTCCTACTCGGCTGGGATAATCTAATGGTCTCCACAGTGGAAGACTTTCCCTACTGGATTCTTCTTTCCCTTTTCTTTCACCAGTAACAGACCTATGCCATGGTTCCATGTCTCTTCCTACCTGCTCCTAGTTTTCATTCCTCACTGTCTTTCACAGGCATTTCCTATATTGAATCTCTTAAAATTTCAATACCACTTTGTGTATGCTACCATAAAAAACAAACCAATACAGAGCCTTTCCCATTATTGCACTGAACGTTTAAAATTTCCCGTGTTAATATGAAAACTCTGTTCTCTTTTTTCCTTTTCTTTTACCCATTGCTTCTGGAATTTTGTGGCCTATTTACAATATATTTTTTCTAAAGCAAGACATTTTAAATGTATTTAAAATCTATTATCACTATATTTAATGATTGATATTATTTACTAAACTATTAAAGCATTTACTGAAAACTGGCCATTTTCTTCTGAACCTATTTTATTTTAGATAACATTTCTTAAAAAAAAAACTAGTATGAAAATTGGATTTTTTACCCTAAATGCACTCTAAGTTTGAGGTTACAATAGGATCATCTAATTCTCTACTCTGTATTCTGTACTTATGTTAATAGAGTCTAAGATCAAATTTGCATTTTTTGCAGCATACAAGAGAGTCCTACAAAAGCTTCAGTCACCTAGAACTCATATATCTTTTTTTGCATATGCCAGTATGAAGACTTATTTGCTTTATTCCATACTTCTGTAGTTGTTTCTTTGGAACTAAGTATGATACTTTATATTTATTCCCATTACATTTTATTTAATTTGCTTTGGTCTAATTCACCAATACTCTTTCATATCTTGACTCTATTGTCTCTTTATTTATATAACCCAAATTAGGTTCACCTTAAAATCATTCATCATGCCACCTCTGCTCCAGGAATAAATGTGGAACAGAATAGTCTCTGTTAACATGTGTTTAAACACCTGCCTGCATACTGACATCAATCTCTTTTTCAGCACTTCTAGCTTTGGTCCTTCATCCAAGTGTGGATCTATGTAACTGTGTATTTACTATCACTAAATCTATAGTTATTTTTGTCTTCCACTTAATTTTATTAAGAACAAAACCAAATATATGTGTATATATATGTATACATACATATACATATAAGAACTTAACAAAGATGCTTCACAACCATTCTTTATATATTCAGTAAAAGTGAAAAAAGGGATTGTTAAGATAACTGTTGTTGGAAAATGCTGCTTTTTAAATTGAATTTATTTTATTTATTTATTTTTTTGGTACTGAGGATTGAACTCAGGGGTACTCAATCACTGAGCCACATCCCCAGCCCTATTTTGTGTTTTATTTAGAGACAGGGTCTCACTGAGTTGCTTAGCACCTCACCATTGCTGAGGCTGGCTTTGAACTTATGATTCTCCTGTCTCAGCTTCCTAAAGTGCTGGGATTACAGGTGTGCGTCACCATGCCCAGGTTTGAATTGAAATTTTAACTCATTTCCTATAACCTCAAAATTTCCTGAGGGAAATATAGACAAAACACATAATAGAGTGTACAACTAATTGTGTCTTACATACAGGCAAAAAATTGAGGCTTTGCCCAGACTCACAGCCTGATCAACTCAGTTGAGAAATCCCATTTGTCTGTCTAAAAGAAGAATGAAAACACTACCTCTTAATCCATCTCTCTCCTTGCTCACCCAGTTCCATGCTCAATCCTGACTTTCTATAGCATTTTCCACTTAGTAAAACCAGCTTCTTAGCACAACTTTTTTCTCCCAACAACTAGAAAAGAGCATGTTTTTCTTATCAATAGCAGACTTTCTTGGAATGAGGAAATGTAAGAAGCTTGGCATTTTTAACCACTGTAACCTGAGAGGAAAACCTGTCCAGATAACCAAACAGACTCTAATTTCATTTCTTTTCACAAAGAAAGTCTTCCTCCCCAGTATATTACTGGGTATGAATAGCAATGTATTATTCTTTGTGTTGATTCTCATCCATTCAAATAGGTAAAAAGAAACAGTGTCAAAAAAAGTAGAAACATAAAAGCCATAAATACTCCCCAGCAGGCCAAAATTGTTTTAGTAAACATTGACCTATGCTTTAATGGCACATTCACTAAATTCATTCTCTCCTCCATGTCTTCCACATGTTATTGATTATAATTTTTCTCACATTTTTAACAACTTGTATTTGGTTTAATAGTTAAGGTCCTTTGAGTGCCAACAATAAATCGATTACCCAATTTACAGTGGCATAAAAAATGACAGTTCAATGTAATCATTCATTCATTCTTAAGGGTTTTTCTTGGACAAAATTTAAGAATTCTAATTATAGTTCACTTATGATACTGCTCTTTGTCCAAACATATTTGAGATCAGAGGTTATGGATCAATGTTGATTTAAAAACTTCTTTTCCCATTGCTTTGCAAAATAGCGTCAGCCAAAATAACAAGTTAGGCAGTATGGCCACCTTTGTAGAACCAAAATATAGGGCATTTTCTCTACCACTCATATTTTAATTTTTTTTGCCAGAGGTCAAAATGAAAATAATGATATTAATCATAATATAGTCTTGAATTTTTAATCAACATTTGGCTATATCTAGGAAAAGCATATTCTTTTCTAGAGCATTTAATTGTTTTAAATATTCTACTTCATAAAAATAAAGGGAATATTTTATTCTTTAGTTTTCTGCTCTAAAAATAGAAAACAAATTATTGTCTGAGAAAATATTCATCACAAAAATGTTTAAGAGGAACTTAATCTGATGTAATGCTAGATGAAATGTGATACACTAACATGTTCCATAAATATTAACTTTGTTTTAAAGAAGGGGAAAAGAAGAAATCAGTTCAGGGAAATTCTGATCAACTGGCTGGAAGCCGTCTGTGAACTGTGTGTGAAACAAAATAACATAGAAGCCATTAGGTAGGCATATTTGGTATTGGGAACACCCAGCAGCAATCCTGCTGGTTTGAGAATGACCAATCCATGTGACTTCCTACCTAGTTCCATCTCAGTTCAGCACTGCACTGGAGATTGGGTGAACCTTTGGAACCACACAGCCATACAGCTTCTGGGAGATGGGTGTGACTTGCCAGGATGCCAATCAACTGATTTGCTGCCAGACACACTCAGCAAGACCCTCCCCCTGAAACCTTATCTCTGCCTGTGATGTTCTCCCTCTTAAATAAAGAATCTGAGCCATTTTTCAATTGTTCAGTTCCAGCTCCTATCAGGACTGGAAGACCTATCAGGTGCTCCACTTCCTTTTTGTCTAGTTTCTGGCTCTGTCTCCATTTCTTACTAATTATTTTAGACTTTCTATTTCTCAGGCAGCTCATATCTCTTGAGCAGAAAACTACCCAGTGGGGTACCAGTCACCCTGCAATAGGAACTGACTAAAAATATGAAGAGGAATTAGTCAAACTAAACGTAAGCATAGTTGAGCTTAAAAGAAAGTAATTTTCACAACTCAGTGGCAATTTTCCTTGTCATTTTCAAATTGAGTGAAAATTTCTATTTTCATATTATACAACCTCAAACATTTTGTCTTATTTAAATGAGTCCTAGATAATAAGAAACTTCTGTACACCACCATATGACTTCTTTAATGGGATGATTTATTATTTCAGTGTTTTTAATTTTCATTCGTGGTCTACTTGACTATATATAAATTAGTAGGAATACAATATTTATCAAACAAACTGAGCATTAATAATATATTTTAATACTTCCTCAAGAATGAAAATAATACAATGGGGAATGAGACTTGAATTCTACTATGTGAGTAATAAAAAGAAAAACTTCAGTGATACAATGCAATATTTTTAGTACATTTTAAAATGGATAAGAGATTTGAACTAAAAATGATGTTTTCAAACATATCCATAAGTTAAACTAGAATTTGATGTATAAATTATGTTTCTTAATATTACTAATAGAATGAACTAAATATACTGTGAAAGCAATAGGTTGTAAACATTAAAAAATAAAACAAAAGGAACCTTTAAAACTACCTTAGCAATAGCAAACTGATTATCAAGATTCACTTACTCATTCTATTACAGTTGGTCTTTTCAATTATTTTTTCATTATTTTAATAACATAAGAATTTCTAAAACAGACCTCAACTTCAGCACTTATTACTCTTTGCAGGAAGTTTGCCCTGTACTTTGTAAGATACTTAGTAGCATTTCTGGCATCTAACCACTAGACTGCAGCATCTACACTAGCTATAGTGATTAAAAATGTGTGCAGGCATTGTCAAAGGTCGCTTAGCATACGTGTGTGCACTGTGGAGAAAGCAGCATTGCCCTGATTTGACAATCGCTGAACTAAATGTATTAAATTACGAAACACTAAAACTACAAAGCAATTGGTTGTAGAATTTCCATAGGTCACATTTCACCAAACTTTCAGCAACTATAAAAGATATAGTAATATTCATAAAGAAATCTAAATTTGTAACTGAATAGAATTGGCTATATCATATAAGTACATTGTGGTGGATGTAATGAATACTAGGGATCAAGTTTCAGAAAAATGAGGTAGAAGGAATGATAAAAATAGATCAGTATGAAAAACTGGCAATAATCTCACAAACACCATAGAAGAAAAACAATTATGGATGACATCTATAATCAGATTTGTCAAGATTTTTTTTTGGGGGGGGGATAATAAAGATTAAAAATATAACTAGGAAATACATTAATATTAACATGATAAATAGAAATTTATAAATTGCAATCAATAGTTATTAATACTGAAGCATCATTTTCCAAAGTAGAAATACATTTTCTTCTAAAGAGATCACACCAGATGAAAACATGATATACTTCCTTTTATAACATGGCTAAGCAACCAAAATTATAACCCATCACATCAAATTAGAAATTCCATTTTTCCTTTTAGTTTGTTTGCTGCTAGGTCACCAATGTGCTTGAAAAAGACATATGGCAGAATCTTTAAAAAGAGGTCAACAGAGTAGGTGGAGACCATAGTTTTCCATAACAACAGAGATGTATAATTCCTGACACCACCTGGTACACACTAAATTTTTCTTTTTAAAAATATATTTAAAGTTAAAGGGAAGGATCATCAATATATAATTTATAATTATGTTGTTCTTTATAATGTTCTTTTTACTATTTTTATTTGTAGATGGACACAGTACCGTTATTTAATTTATTTAATTTTATATGGTGCTGAGGATTGAACCCAGTACCTCATATGTGCTAGGTAAGTGCTCTACCACTGAGCTACAACCCCAGCCCATTTATAATGCTCCTGCTAGTATAATTTTGACATAATAATATATTAATATAATTAATATAATCATAAAATAATAATTAATATAATATAATTAGTATATAATATAATGATAAAATTTTAAGATAATATAGTAATTATCAAGATTTTGCCTTTCATTTTCCTCCTATATTTTTTGTCCAGGAATTGAACCCAAGGGTACTTATCCACTTAGCCACATCTCCAGCCCTTTTTAAAAATATATATTTTATTTTGAGACAGGATCTTGCTAAATTGCTTAGGGCTTTGCTAAGTTGATGAGGCTGGCTTTGAACTTGAGATCCTCCTGCCTTAGCCTCCAAGCCACTGGGAATACAAGCATATGCCACCATGCCTGGCTTATTTGCCTTTCTTACCACCTGACAAATAGAAAAGTCTCAGCAAACATTTATTAATCTACATTCCTTTCCTTTTCTCCTACATGAGAAATAGTTACGAATGCCCCTGTTATTTATTTCTTCCTCCATTTGATGCGTTAGATTCTAAATAGAAAAATGTGTTTATTTTCACTTCTATTCTTTCTTTATTCTCTATTTAGATTTCAGAATTCTTTTGCCCTTGTGCCATGTGCCAATCACTTCCATGTCTCTAGCAGATGTAGTGTTCTCAACAGTTTCTCTCTTCAAAATTGGCACATCTATTACACAACTTCCTAGAAGAATTGCTGCTGATGGCTCATAGCTAGGACTATCACAAGCAATAGCCTTCTTCCAAAGTGACATTTTGGCCCAGAAGTGTGGCCCCCAGCAATTGACAGTTTCATGTGGGAATAACGTGGTCAACCTTTGACTTAGTTTGAATGATCCCTATCTTTTAAAAACTGCTCCAGTTCTCTGGATCCCTATACTGGTTGGGGTCTCAGTTGCAACTACATTACAGGTTAGCTTCTTCCTCTACCCAACTGCTCCTTTCAGGTGCATCACCCAAGAAAACTCATGAATCTTCTATATATGGCTTCTCACAAGGCACATGGAATAAGAAAAAGTCTCCAACATAATCACTAAAGTAGTAAAGTTTTAAAGAATTAGATCTTAACCAGGTAAGAGTCTTATACCAATGTCAGGGCTCTATAAGAAAAGAGTAAGGCCCTGAGTCTTGAAATATCCGGATGGATGCAGAAAATGAATTGAGGTCTTATACTAAATGAAGGTGGCTCTCCCTCTGCATTTTTGACATGTTGGAACTGATAATGTTTAGTTGTAGAGGGTTTTCCTGTGCTCTGTAGGATGTTTAACAACGTTTCTGATCCCTATTCAATAGATGCTAACAGCATCTCACTCCTCAGTTATAATACTTAAAAATGTCCCTGGACATACCAAAATGTGCACATACCCATGCTGAAATTCATTTCTGTTTGAGCACCATAGTTATATATCCTCTGTACTCCAATTGTGATATGTTTCTCTTTATTAAATGATACTGCCTCCCTTCTTAAAGATACAGGAGAAGGCAAGCACCTCAAAAAACACTGTTTACCCTCAGGATTTGTATCAATCTGTTCTTTTTTTTCTTGACAACTTTAAAATTTATATTTTTTTGTAATTTATTCTAATTAGGTATACATGACAGCAGAATGCATTTTGATTCAATGTACACAAATGGAGCACAACTTTTCATTTCTCTGGTTGCACATGATGTAGCATGGCATATGTACAGTCATACATATACCTAGAGTAATGATGTCCACCTAATTCCATGATCTTTCCTGCTTCCATGCCCCTCCTCTCTTGCCCAAAGTTCTTCCATTCTTCCCACACACCCCCACTTAGGGATCAGGATCCACTTATCAGAGAGAATATCCGTACTTTGTTTTTATGGGATTGATTTGCTTAGCATGATATTCTCCAACTCCATCCATTTACCTGCAAATGCCATAATTTTATTCTCCTTTATTGCTGAGTAATATTCCATTGTGTGTATATACCACAGTTTCTTTATCCATTCATCTATGGAAGGGCATCTAGGTTGGTTCCACAATTTAGCTACTGTGAACTATTCTGCTACTACTATCTACTGCTACTATTCTGCTGCTAAAAACATTGAAGTGGCTGTGTTACTGTAGTATGCTGTTTTTAAGTCCTTTGGGTATAGACGAAGGAATGGAATAGCTGGGTAAAATGGTCATTCCATTCCAAGTTTTCTAAGGAATCTCCATACTACTTTCCAGATTGGTTGTACCAATTTGCAGTCCCACCAGCAATGTATGAGCGTGCCTTTTCCCCCACATCCTAGTCAACACTTGTTGTTGTTTGTATTCTTGATAACTGACATTCTGACTGATTTGAGATGAAATCTTAGAGTAGGTTTGATTTGCATTTCTCTAATTACTAGAGATGTTGAACATTTTTTCATATGTTTGTTGATCGATTGCATATCTTATTCTGAGAAGTGTTTGTTCGGTTCCTTAGCCCATTTATTGATTGGCATGTTTGTTTTTTGGTGTTAACTTTTTTGAGTTCTTTATATGTTCTGAAGATTAGTCCCCTACCTGACATTATGTATGGCAAAAATTGGTTCCCAAAATGTAGACTCTCTCTTTCCCTCATTGTTTCTTTTGCTGAGAAGAAGCTTTTTGGTTTGAATGTGTCCCATTTACTGATTCTTAATTTTATTCGTTGCACTTTGGGAGTCTTGTTAAAAAAACTGGGGCCTAATCCAACATGATGAAGATTTGGGTCTACTTTCTTCTATTAGATGTAGGATCTCCGGTCTAATTCCTAGGTCCGTAATCTACTTTGAGTTGAGTGTTGTGCATGCATGTTGAGAGATAGGGGTTTAGCTTCATTTTGCTGCATATGGATTTCCAGTTTTCCCAGCACAATTTGTTGAAGAGGCTATCTTTTCTCCAATGTATGTTTTTGGTGTCTTTTTAGTATGAGATAACTGTATTCAGTCTATTCTTCTGACAACCAGACCAAGCATACCTTGTCTGAGGATATTCTGCACCTATAAAGTAAGAATAAAGATTGCATGCAGGGCTCTGGTTGTAGCTCATTGGTAGAGCACTTGCCTAGCATGTGTGTGACACTGAGTTCAATCCTCAGAACAACATAAAAATAAAATAAAAGTATTTTGTCCATCTACAGTTAAAAAAATTTTTTTAATAAAAGATCACATGCAGAGAAAAAGAATCGAGCCAATCAGAACCATCAGAAAACAAAAGCATTTTATGCAATAATTTACTGAGGGTACTGTATAAGGTATAGAGATACATAACTTTAGATTATGTGAGAGGTAAATATTATATGAACTCTGGGTCCTTCCTTATAAGGAATGTCTTTTGGTCAGGTTAATTGAAATATTAATGGGTTTTCTAAACCAACACTAAGAATGAAGTATAATTGTTGGTAGGCCTTTTCAGGTTCAGAGGATGCCATGATTTTCATATGTAGGATTACAGGGCAGGGCATAGAATCCAGTAGCCTTGCAGGCAAAACAAAGAAAAAAGGGCCATGCAAACTACCCACACTACATTCCTGAACTTTTCTGTGCAATTGTTATCAATTCTTTTTTTCTTCTTTAAATGCAAGCATGTATTCAATCACACCAATCATCAAACATAAACACTTAATGAAAAAAGTGTTGGGTGTACTGGAGCACCCCGACTAGCATTCAACATGCACTAATTAAACACTGTAGGCAAGTCACACTAAGGCAACTAAACACTACAAGCAATTCACACAATCCTAGGGCAACCATGATCCCCAAAGTGCCTCTGGTGCCATGCAACTTCTCTTAGCCAAAGAGCAGACGTTGTCTTTGGTGGTTCTCTTCAGCCAACAGCTGAACATTAGGGAATGGTGGAGTTGATCCAGGGATGGACAGCAAGGCG